>PVKU01005644.1:8410-119174 GCA_004027475.1 Anoura caudifer | reverse complement strand
GAAAACTTATTTGAACAAATAATAAAGGAGAACTTCCCCAATCTGGCAAAGGAAATAGTCTTCCAGGAAGTCCAGGAAGCTCAGAGAGTCCCAAAGAAGTTGGACCTGAGGAGGAACACACCAAGGCACATTATAATTACATTACCCAAGATTAAAATGAAGGAGAGAATTCTAGAAGCAGCAAGGGATAAGGGGACAGTCACCTACAAAGGAGTTCCAATCAGACTGTCAGCGGATTTCTCAAAACAGACCTTACAGGCAAGAAGAGGCTGGAAAGAGGTATTCCAAGTCATGAAAATCAAAGACCTACATCCAAGATTGCTCTATGCAGCAAAGCTGTCATTTAGAATGGAAGGGAAGATGCAGTGCTTCTCAGATAAGGTCAAGTTAAAGGAGTTCATCATCACCAAGCCCTTATTATATGAAATGTTAAAGGGACTTATCTAAGAAAAAGAAGATAAAAAAATATGAACAGTAAAAAGACAGCAAACTCACAGGTATTAATAACCAGACCTAAAACAAAAGCCAACTAAGCAAATCACTACAACAGGAGCAGAAACACAGAAATGGAGATCACATGGAGGGTTAGCAACAGGGGAGTGGGAAGAGGAGAGAGGGGGAAAAGGTACAGAGAATAAGTAGCACAGATGGTGGGTAGAAAATAGACAGGGGGAGGGCAAGAATAGTGTGGGAAATGTAGAAGCTAAAGAACTTATGACACATGGGCATGAACTAAAGGGGGGAATGTGGGTGGGAGGGGGTGTGCAGGGTGGAGGGTAATGAAGGAGGGAAAATGGGACAACTGAAATAGCATAATCAATAAAATATAATTTTAAAAAAAGGAATATTAACTGCTAGAACCACTTTCCTGGTAGCTGGGCAAGGAGTCCTTTCCTGCAGTGGGGTGTAAACTGTACTCCCTGTGTCCACCATAATCCCCCATAATATACAACACCAGAGAGCAGGAACAACCCCTTAATAACATAATGAGTGCTACTAATGGCTACTAGTGATAAGGGGCAAGAGCTCAATTCTGAACCCATATCTGTGTAATGCCAAAGGCCATTATCTTCCCACTGTTCAAACTCAGCATGTATTGTCTGAGCATCTACTTGGTACCAAGTGGGACCACAGTGAACAAAACAGACAAAAGCAAGAGCTGTGAAGCTAAACATCTTCCTTCAAAATGCTAAAATAACTTGCTCATATGTGTACAGAACCACCACTGGCAACAAAAAAAAGTGTTAAATATTTCAGTTTTCATGAAGGCGAAAAATAAATGTAGTTAGACAACGAAGCTTGACACATCTCTTCATTACTTCCTCTCCTCCTATATTCTTCCAAATTTTTTGTTTAAATGAGGCTAGAGGAGGGCAAAGGCTTTTTGGCAGAATCTCCTGCTTTGACAGAGGTTAGAAATAACCTCCCATCTCACTTTGCCAACCAGCTCCACTGGCCCCTAACGTTTTTCCACCACAGGGAGTCATTCCTCTTTGCTGGGTGACTGCACTGAATAGACAATGCAAAGGTGTGGAACTAACAGGACTGTTTGGTGGCAGAGGGTGCCAACCACAAGCTGTTTCAGAATAGGCCCTATTGCAAACAGCCTAGCCTAATGCCACAGTTTTCTTCCAATTCCTGCTCTGCTGCCATGCACGCGCACAGACTGACTTCCTGACCTTTCTGTCACTGGCTCCTTGTACAATGATGGAACTGAGCAAAATCTAGTTTTTTTCTACCCTTAGCCAAGTCACCTGGGAAGCTTTTATAAAACGTTTGCTTGGCCCCATTCCAAATCCATAAACTCAAACACTATGGGGGTGGGTTGTAGGCATCTTATGCTTTAAAAGCTCTCCCACTTTTGCTATTAGCAGTCAAGGCTGAGAGTTATTAGATGACATAAATAAATAGCTGCATGATGGATAAGGGCCTTTTTAGTACAAACAATTTATAATCCCATGAATAGCCCAACTACCCCTTGTAATATTTCATTTGTCAAGATAAATATATTGAGTGCATATTGTATGTAAATCTAACAGTGCGCCAAGCAGGGAAGACAACAGTAAACTTTCCCTGGTTACTGGGATAACTTACAATCCAGAAGAGACAGTGAAATTCTATTTGTCTACAGGGCGAATCCTATGAATGCACTATTTTCACTGGACTGTGTCACGTAAGATGCTGGAATGGAGGTCCTTACCTCTAGATACCCACTTTATATAATTGTTCTGCTGCCCAAAGACAGGAGATAGAATAGATTCCTTCTTCATATATTTGCACATTGATTTTTTAAAACTAAATTAATTTAACTATTGACCTTTTGCTGCATTTTGATCAATGACAGATTTATTTCCTTTACCTTCCATAATGAAAAGTTGAATCCAAAGTCTGTGTTGGATCGACATACATTTAGAGGTCATCTAATCTAATTTTCTCACCAATAAATGGATTAGTAGAATGATTTGCCCACAGTCATACTTACAGCTCATTACAAAACTGAGGTGCTCTGCTTCTCAGTTCAGTGATCACCCCATCAGAGCCATTGTTCACCAATTTCAGGCAGGGAACATATCTTTTGCTTAACTCTCAGAAGATGTGGAATGGTGAGTTCCTTTTGCTTATTGGCAACTGTGACACTCTTTGCTATAATTGTACTAAATGTTAAGATAATTCAATGTTGTTTGAAAAGCCAATTCTTTGCAGACATCCATTTGACCTTGATTAGTTAGTCCCTACAATTTAAATCAAGGAAAAAATAGTACAGTTAACTGTATTTTCTCCTGAGTTTCTTTGTTATGCATTTTATCTCACTAAATTAGCAATGAAAATTCTACCTTTTAATTTTTTTCTGTTTACGAGAGTTTTTTTAATTGTGATTTTTTAAATTTTATTTTAATTGTTGTTCTTGTACAGTTTTCTGCCTTTTACTCCCATCTCAGCCCACCGCCTCAGCCCTCCCCACCTCCCTCTCATTTCTGCCCCCCCTCATTTTTGTCCATGTGTCCTCTATACTTGTTGCTCTAAACCCTTCCCCTTTTCCCCTGAAATTCCCTTCCCCTCCCCTCTGATGACTGTCAGCCTGTTCTCAATTTCAATGTCTTTGGTTATATTTTGCAAGTTTGTTTGTTTTGTTGATTAGGTTCCTGTTAAAGGTGAGATCATATGGTATTTTTATTTCACCAACTGGCTTATTTCACCTATCATAATATTCCCCAGTTCCATCCATGCTCTCTCAGAAGATGGGAGTTCCTTCTTTCTTTCTGTTGTGCAGTATTCCATAGTATAAATGTACCGCAGTTTTTTGATCCACTCTTTTACTGATGGGCACTTAGGCTGTTTTTAGCACATGGCTATTATAAATAGCACTGCTATGAACATAGGAGTGCATAAGTTCCTTTGAATTGGTGTTTCAGGATTCTTAGGGTACATTCCCAGCAGTGGAATTGCCAGAACAAAAGGCAGTTCCATTTTTAGTTTTCTGAGGAAATTCCATATGTTTTCCACAGTGGCTGCACCAGTCTGCATTCCCACCAACAGTGCACTAGGGTTCCCTTTTCTCTACATCCTCGCCAGCACTTGTTTGTTGATTTATTAATGATGGCCATTATAAAAGTGACTAGTTATAATTCATAGCCACAAAAATAAATTTTGTAAAATTTTATTTTTAATGTCATTTTCCCCAGAATTATTGAAATATAATTGACATATAATGTTGTATAACTTTAAGGTATACCATGTATTGATTTGATACACACATATTTTGGGAAATTATTTCCACATTAGCATTAGTTAACACCTTCATCACCTCACATAATTACTACTTCCTTTTTGCGGTGAGATCATTTAAGATCTACTCTCTCAGCATCTTTAAAAATATAATACATTAACAATATACTGTTGCAAAGGGTAGGAGCTCCTTCTTTCTTTCTACTGCATAGAATTCCATTGTGTAAATGTACCATAGTTTTTTGATCCATTCATTTACTGAT
Source organism: Anoura caudifer (assembly GCA_004027475.1). Classification (NCBI taxonomy): domain Eukaryota; kingdom Metazoa; phylum Chordata; class Mammalia; order Chiroptera; family Phyllostomidae; genus Anoura; species Anoura caudifer. Next base: position 115,185 of record PVKU01005644.1, on the reverse strand, counting down.
GGGCACCTAGGTTGCTTCCAGCACTTGGCTACTGTAAATTGTGCTGCTATGGACATGGGGGTGCATAGGTTCTTTTGGATTGATGTTTCAGGATTCTTAGGGTATAATCCTAGCAGTGGAACTGCTGGGTCAAAAGGTAGATTCATTTTTAGTTTTCTTAGAAAATTCCATACTGCTTTCCATAGTGGTTGTACCAGTCTGCAATCCCACCAACAGTGCACTAGGGTTCCCATTTCTCCACAACCTCTCCAACACTTGTTGTTTGTTGTTTTGTTTATGATGGCCATTCTGACTAGTGTGAAGTGGTATCTCATTGTGGTTTTAATTTGCATCTCTCTGATAGCTAGCGATATCGAGCATCTTTTCATGTATCTCTGGATCCTCTGTATGTCCTCTTTGGAGAAGTGTCTGTTCAAGTCCTTTGCCCATTTTTCAATTGGGTTGCTTGTCTTCTTAGAGTGGAGTCATGTAAGTTCTTTATATATTTTGGAGATTAAACCCTTGTCTGAGGTATCATTGGCAAATATGTTTTCCCATACAGTTGGTTCTCTTTTTATTTTAATACTGTTTTCTTTAGCCATGAAGAAGCTTTTTATTTCGATGAGATCCCATTTGTTTATTCTTTCCTTTATGTCCCTTGCTTTAGGGGACATGTCAGTAAAAATGTTGCTGTGTGGAATATCTGAGATTCTCCTACCCTTCACAACAGCATGGATGGAACTGGAGAACATTGTGCTAAGCGAAATAAGCCAGGCAGTGAAAGACAAATACCATATGATCTCACCTTTAACAGGAACCTAATTAACAAAACAAACAAACAAGCAAAATATAACCAAAGACACTGAACTTGAGAACAGACTGACAGTCACCAGAGGGGAGAGGGGAGGGAATTTCAGGGGGAAAGGGGAAGGGTTTGGAACAATAAGTATAAAGGACACATGGACAAAAACTAGGGGGGGTGGAAATGGGAGGAAGGTGAGGAGGGCTGAGGCAGTGGGCTGGGATGGGAGTAAAAGACAGAAAACTGTACAAGAACAACAATTAAAATGAAATTTAAAAAATAAAAAAACAATAAAATACATTATAATGTATTATGATATAATAAACTAGCAATAATACATTATTGCTAATTATAGTCACCATGAGGTGATATTACATCCCCAGGGCTTCTCTGTTTTTTAACTGGAAGTTTGTACCATTTAACCACTTTCATGCACTAACATTCTTGAAATGTAAAATTATAGAAATAAAGAACAAGTTAGTTATTTCCAGGGTTTATTTTAAGTGGATGTGGCTTAAAAGGGCAACATGAGATCCTTGTGATCAAAATAGTCTGTATCTCAATTGCATCCAGGAAATATCCTGATTGCAATGTTAGAGTATAATTTTGCAAGATGTCACCATTGAGGGCAACTGGGTAAAGTATACGTGGATTCCGCTGAATTATTTCTTAGAACTGCATGTGAATCTACAATTATCTAAAAATGAAATATATTAAAAAGGAAACAATTTCCCCAAGCAAACAAAAATTAAAAAGAAAACTGACATCTGCACATTCTCATACTATCTGCAAAATTTCTCAAATCCCTAATAACACTCCAGTAAGACACGTGCAGCCACAGGAAGCTGAGAGGAAATACATTGGGACTAACAGCACTTGCACAGAGTGCAGTGAAGAGAGAGGCAGTGGTTCCAAGCTCAGTAAGGCACAGAGCAGGTCACCATGTTGACATCACCAGCAACCCGGAGCTGTGAGGAGGAGGCCGGCAAGGCACTCAGTGACCCAGTCCAGATACTGCAAACTTGACTAATTAAAAAACAAAATTGTTTTCCTTTTGAATTGATTTATTTTGAAATCACAAAAGTAAATGATTCTGTTACCCCAAGAAATCACAAAACATATTTATATATTATGAGGACTCAATCAAAGTCAGCATTAGTTTCTGTAAAAGTTATGTATACAAAAACAAATTTTGTTTGACTATTGCCATTTTTGTTCCCCTCATCTGAATTTACATTGCTCAAAGCACTTAGGAGAAGTTAGCACGTAAAACTCAATTTATTGATATTCTAGAAGAATCAAGTTTGCAACGTTTAGGTTCTTAAGAGATTCAGCTTACAAAATTTTAGTTTATATTTATTAATTATATAAGCAGCATTAAATATTTGAAGGACTAATTTTTAAGTTAAATACAAGGAATACCAAAGCAAACACAAAAACTGAAAGCCCTTCGCATGTTTGAGATTGCAGCAATACGGCTGAGCCAAGACTGACCCTTCCACCTGCCAAGGGAACGATTCTAATGCCTGGGTGCATCCTTTCAAGACTGGAGGTCTCATGCAAAATTAATCATTTGTATTTCTCCAAGTATTCGTAACAGAAAGTCGTGGAATCGATTATTTTACTTTGGACACATAGTGTAGCTGAGCTCCTTATTCTGAACTAGAGCGAATCCTCAGCAAATACGCTAATGATGCCTGAGAAAGGTATACCGCCATGAACGGGTGTGCTAGAACTAGCATTCAGATGTGCTCCCCTAAGTGTTGGTGGGGTCAAAAGTTGCCCCTGTGATAAAAGGTAAAAGAGAAACAACCAGCTTTATTCTGATAGTGCCCAGTTGGACTTCAGTCTCAGTACTGTTAATGTAATGTGATAATTTGGAGGAAGGCAGGGACTACCCATGCTGGTAACTGAGAATGAGTAAGTTCATCATGTACATTTATAGGTAAGTCTAGACAACTCCTAGAATTACACTCTGCACATATTGCACAGAGAGAGCCTTAGCTGGAGTTTGGAGGTGAGAATAAAGGGATCCGGCGGGGGGGCGGGAGGGGGGAGTGTAAAAAAAGAAGTATAAAGTTTAGTCAAGTGAAGCAAGTAATGTGAAACTACCCTTATCACTCCAATTATCAACAGATTAATTCTAGTTGCCTTCACATGTGTCTACAAATTAGATGTGCATTGGAAAAGATTTTGAATGCCTAGTGGAAGGAGACAAAGATGAAATTGCTGTGAATCTCTGCACATCTTAAATCTCAGATTGGAAGCATTACCTATTTCATGCTTGGAATTGTTGTGAGAGCAGAATCCCAAGAGTAAAATGCTCTGAAAGTCCTCAACCTCCCCACCTCTAAGTGTGTGTTCCCTGCAAGGGCCTGCTAGGTGCACATTAAACAATCTGGTGGTACCTGGAGGAGAAGCTTTCTGTCTCCTGGCAGCCCTCTGAGTGTCAGGGAATAACTCCTAGCTTACTTCCCTTGTAATATGAGACAGTTACAGATGTATCACCACTTTCCTCAATCACTTAGTACCGAACTTACTAACTTTCCCAGCAGCTGGAGTACTATCTCACTATTTGAGAGAGTTGTGTTAGTGATTAAATGACTTAAACAATCTGTCACTTTTCATGTTTCATAAACCTGACCACATTTATGAAGGACAAGGAAATAGATTCCTTAACATATTTGACATAAAGCTTATCAGAGAGGAGAAAAAGATAATTTTAGAGTTCTTCAGATTCCCTTCCTGATTTACATTCTATTCTGTGATAGAGCAGAGAAAAAAATGAACCCTATTTTGAAAATAGATTCCACATTTGCTATTGAGCACAAAAGAGAAGCAAAAAGTCATATACATTCATATTCATAGCGCACGCACACACAAAAACACACACACACACACCTTTTAAAGTATTAGGAACAAGGAAACAATCATTTTTAGCTAAAAGGAAGTGACCGGCTCCAGATTGCTCGAACTGCAGTTCCACCACTTTCCTTGCTGCCTGCGTGACCCTTGGGCAGCTTACGTAGGCACTGTGCTTCTCAGTTTCCTTTTCCATAAAATGAAGGTAGTAGTAGTACTTACCTCTTAGGGTTAAAATTATTTTTAAAAAAGACTTAAAATATTGGACCAAAAAGAATAAAATACTTAGAAGTAAATTGAACCAAGGAAATTTAAGATCAAGGTAAAAGATCCATACTCAGAAAACTACAAGACACTGAAGGGAGAAATTGAACAAGATACAAATAAATGGAAATGTGTGCTGTGCTCATGATAGAAAAGATTAACATGGTTAAAACGTCCATACTACCCAAAGCAATCTACAGATTTAATGCAATTCCTATCAAAATACCAATGTGGCATTTTTCACAGAGCTAGAAAAAATAATCCTAAATTTTTATGGAACCACAAAAGACCCCAAAGAGCCAAAGGAATCTTGAGAAAGAACAAAATTGGAGAACAAAAACCAAGCAGCATGGTACTGGCATAAAAACAGACATTCAAGTCAATGGAACAGAATAGAGAACCCAGAAATAAACCCTCACCAATATACTTCATTAATCTATGACCAAGGACACAAGAATATACAATAAGGTAAAGACAGTCTCTTCAATGAATGGTGTTGAAGAAACCAAACAGACATATGTAAAAGAATGAAACTGGACCACTTTCTTATACTATATACAAGAATAAATTCAAAATGGTTTAAAGACAATGTAAGACATGAAACTGCTATAAGAAAACATAAGCAGTAAACTTACAGGCATTGCCGTTAGTACTATTTTTTTGGATATGTCTCCTCAGGCAAAGGAAACAAAAGAAAAAATAAACAAATGGGACTACATCAAACTGAAGAGTTTTGGCACAGTGAAGTAAACTATCAACAAAATGAAAAGACACACTACTAAATGGGGGAAATATTTGTCAGTGATATATCCAATAAAGGGTTAATATCCAAAATATATAGGACACTCGTACAACTTAACACCAGAAAACAAACATTCTCATGAAAAAATAATGGGCAGAAGACATAGACATTTCTCCCAAGAGGAATACAGAAGGCTAATAGACAAAAGAAATGATGAGCAACATTAATCATCAAGGAAACATCACTTCGCACCTGTCAGAATGGCTATCACTAACAAATCCATGAACAACAAGTATTGGTGAGGATGTGGAGAAAAGGGAACCACATTGCATTGTTGATGCAGCCACTGTGTGAAACAAAGCTTCCTCAAAAAACTACAAATAGAACTACTATATGACCCAGCAATTCCACTTCTGAGCATTTATCCAAATAATCCAAAACACTAATTCAAAAAGATATCCACACCCCTATGTTCATTGCAACATTGTTTACAACAGCCAAGAGACAAAGCAACCAAAGAATCCATCAATAGATGAATGAATAATGAAGTGGTACATATATACAATGGAATATGACTCAACCATAAAAAAAGAATAAAATCTTGCCATTTGTGACAATATTAATGGATCTAGAGGATATTATGCAAAGTGAAATATGTCAGACAGAGAAAGACAAATACTGTTTGATTTAACTCATACATAGAATCCTTTAAAAAATGAACAAAACTGGAACAGACCCATAGATACAGAGAACAAACTGATTATTGCCAGATGGGAAGGGATGGGTGGGCTGGGTTAAAAAAGATGAAAGGATTATGATGTGAAAATTGGCAGTTACAGAATAGTTACAGGAATATAAAGGACACCATTAGGAATATAATCAATAATATTGTAATATCTATGTACAATACATAGACTTATTGAGGTGGTTACTTCAGAACTTATATACATGTCTAATCACTATTTATACACCAGAATCTATGAATTATGATCACTTTGTAGTTAAAGGATGTTTTCCTACCGACAACAGCAGCCATGATAGTAATTTTAAAATCTGGTTTCTATGAACACATCATAGACTCTCAAGGGTCTACATTAAGCTGCTTGTTAGTTTGAATAAGAAAAATACAAAGGCATTAATCATATACACTACTTCCTGCAAAATTTGCAGCTGAGTGTAGGAAGCTGTGCTGGGTCGCCTCACGTTGCTACCATTTTTCACCCAGTGTGTGGTCAGTGCATTAGTGGAAGCCCAAAGTTCACCATGTTCATTGCAGAGCCTCTGGCATGAAAGCCAATGTAGGAAAAAGGATCGAGAGGATACTGTGACATGTTGTGCTGTACAAAATGTTGATTAGTGTAACGCTGAATCTTGAGAGTCTGATTACAAGATGCCTGTTTGCTTTTTAATTCAATTTAAAATCATCATGTTTTTGTGTTTGCCTACATGTGACAGACTCTCTGATGGGTTTCTCACCTCTCTCTACTTATTGTTCAGTTGCTCTTTTTAAAGATCCAGGTTGTTTTAAGAGACACAAATCTTATGCACTTCCTTAGATTCCTTTGGTGCTGGCAGCCTCCTCCACACAGACCCAGCTCTGAAACTGCCGTACTGAATGGGTTTTGCTGGGGCCTTCTCAGTCCTCTGTCCAGGGACGACCAGTCACTTTCCCTGAGAGTGCCAAGCTTTGTACCCTTAACTGTGCACGGCCAGGCCAACCTGCTGTGTGCCCAGAATTTCTGCCTCTGTCCTCTCAAATTTGGATGAAACATCACATCACCAGAGGGGACTTGGCATTCTGAGCTTCTACAGAAACTGCCAAATGGTGCATCCCAGGATACGAGGGCATTAACTCCCATTAAGGGTAAACTTTGACTAATGGGAAGCAAAAAATTAGAGAGCTAGGCAAATAAGTTCTGTCTCCTTCATCTCCCCTGCAGGTGCTCAAAGTCATAGTCTGTTTCTCCTTGTCATCCTCCAGAGCAGCACTTGTGTACAGCAACGTCCCTGCTGAGAAGCTGCTAGGTCTCCGCGCAGCTGCCATGAAGGGGTAGCCAGGCTGGCCCTGCGTACCCACCGCTACCCCTCATCGCGGCTCACTTCCTGTTTCTTCACGCACGCTGGGCTGGGCTGAGTTCCACCTTCCAAACTGCTGCGTCCTCACTTTGTTCTTGCTTCAGTTTCTCCTTTCTAGGAATATTGGGCAATGATAGTTACAGTTTTCTTGTATTCTGAGATAAGGAGACTTATCTTGTCATTTTAACTCTTTTTGTCTTCCTGAATAGGATCATTATTTGGGGGATTAAGAACACGAGCATTCTAAATGAAAGTGAGCTGAAATAATGTTTTGAGCAATATAAACAAATAAACTCGACAGGACCTGGAAAAAAACAATTATTGAATGTCTATTTTTTTTTCCTTATTGGGAGAACAAAATGATTCAGAGCAGAGCAATGCATCTCTTTATAAATGCTCTTGGGAGGAAATGAAAAGGCAATTTGTTTAGCAAGTGCCATGGCTGTTACTTTTCCGAGAAACACTGGAAGAGGCCAGCACCAGGTATCGGCAGCAGAACGGTTACCGAGGTAAGAACAATCAATTGTTTATAGAGCGGAGGACGCACGCAGCAAAGGCGAAAACAAAACACATGCTTCTTGAGGACAATGATATATTTTTACAAAAGACAATAAAGCCCATTCACTACCCTTCAACAAGACAAGAGATGGACTCACGAACCTGCAGCGGTTAGTTGGGGTTTTTTGTTTGCTTTCTTATTTTTATTTGCTCACTTGTTCGTCTCTGGTTTGTGTCTTCGAAAAGGAATATACAGGTGTCCCCTGCCATTATTAGTATGGTAACATCTTCTCTCATGAAAGCGAAAATCCTCTTTGGATTTCTTTCAGTTAGAAAAAACAAGTACTAATATAGGTCTTTCATAAAGTGAAGCGGTGTAAAATGAGTTTTCGGAAAAGCAGGGAATAATCTACACTTTACTCCATTTTGACTTCTGGAGGTTTCATAGGGAATATTCTCTTATTTTATTTATCTATTTGTTTGTTTGTTTGTTTTTGTCCATTGATGCATTTTATTTGCACATAAGTATTACATCCCTAGAAAAAGAACCCCAGGATTTTCCCTCCTGTGGGTTTTCATCTTGCTTCCTCATGGTCCATGATGCCCACTGAGGTTGTCAGTACAATGGAACCAAACTGACAGGATGGAAGCATGTTGTTCTGCCATTTTTCTAGATCTGTGAGTTGCACATCAAATCTGGAGCTGATTACTCCACACTTGTTCAAGGGAATGTTCCTTTAGACAGCAGGTGGACGGGAGCATGGGAGGACCTGAAATAGGGTTTGCAGCCCTGCCCCACCTCCAACCCCACTCGCTCCTCAAGGGAAGCCTGAGATTCTCCACTTGATCCTTTACCTCCTACCTCTCATCCCAACAGACAGGACCTACAATATGGCAGCCCAAGAATTACTTTCTAAATACCTCAAATATATGATTAAAATGAAATAATTAAGAAATCTGGACTGCCAATTCTCCTCATTAACTGAACACAAACTATAATAAACCTCAGGGAAGAGCAAGAGGAAACCCCTCCTAAATTTTCACATCCACCATTGTTTTTATTTCTCTAATAGGCAGTGAGTGAAAAATGAATTTGAAGAATGGCAGAATATTCCACCCAAAATATGCCATTTTGGCATTAGGATTGTTTGAGCTAAACGCACTTAAAAAACAGGAAATCAAAAAGGCAGTTCTGACCTCCCTGTTCCCTCCTGCAAACAAGAGATTAAAAACTCCCATGTGAAAGATGCCATCTCTGTACCGAGAAAAAAAGAAGAAAGTGCTTTGGTGGAGAGTCAAAGCTGAGAGAACGCTGTACAGGCCGACCTTGTGAAGATAATTCTCATCTTCCTTTGGCCTCCTCGTGCATTTTAGTTACTTTTCCATAGTTGCCTCCCTCTGTTCGTCCCAGTATAAGAACCTTTAGGCTTCACCATTTCTTTGCATCTCTATTTCCCCATGTCATGTAAAATGTACGTAACTTTATAAGGTTTTCTCCAGTTCATCGGTTTTATGTTACTTTAATTCTCAGGCCCAGCTACAAAACCCTGAGAAGGCAGAGGAAAAATTGCACCCCCCACCCCCATACAAGCTCCACCTCTGCTCTCGCTTGGGGCAGAATCAGTGACAGCAGCTGCTGCTGTGAGCGCTCAGAGTCCCCAGCAGCTGATCTGCATAGAAGAGGAGGTAATCAGTTGACACAGGATGCAGCAATCAACAAAATGTTCTTTTCCAATTCTGTGTGGGCTGTTTAGCACTAAAGGGTTTTTCATGTTTCCAGACTGACTGGAGGAATAATCGTGATATCAAAGGGAATAATCCGCTTCTGTTTTCACATAAAAATGGAAAGTGTTTACGACCACTAGATGATACATACATGCTTGGTCTTTATCCTACTGCAACATTTCCCTTTGAAATTTTTTACTTTGTTATTTTTTTAATGAAAGTAAATTTTTTAATGTAAGTAAAATTTCTTCAACAAAAACTTAACTGAGGGCAAAATTCAAATACTGTGCTAGGGACTCTGCATTAGCAACATGTAATTCCAATATTTAGGAAATGGTAAATAAATAGATTTACAGCCCTCCTAATGATAAAATCCTATTAACTTATCATTTTGTGGGAAAACAACAATAAAATATTACTAGCATGTCCTGATAGAAATACACTACTCGTAGACAAAGAAGGCAGGACAGTGGTTACCAGGAGGCAATGGGGTGAGAGGAGGTAAGAGGGGGTGAAAGGGGGATAAATGATGATGGAAGGACACTTGACTTAGGGGTGGTGAATACACAGCACAATATACAGATGATGTATTATAGAATTGTACACCTGAAACCTATATAATTTTATTAACCAGTGTCACCCCAATAAATTCAATAAAAATTTTAAAAAAAATAATAAATAACTTCCCTGGAAGCTACCCTCCCACCAAAAAAAAAAAAAAAGTGCTTACTTAGTTTTTAGAGACTCCTCTCCTGTGTGTGTCTGCATTCATTTCATTCAGTTAACGCTAGTGTTCCCAGGGACTCTGATCTTAACCCTATTTAAATAATGTAGTTGAAGAGCCTGACCCAGTATATATAGACCGTAAATAAGGCCTCACTTCCTTTCTCTTCAGATCCTGCCTCGCAGCCCTTGAAAGGCTTACCAGCGATTCAACGACCACCTCCATCAGCAGCCTGCAAATTTGTCTCCAGTCTCAAACTCTCTACCAAGGTCCAGGTCCATGTAGAAAAATGTCTTCTATCACTTTCTCAAAATTTTCACAGTCACATCAGAATCAACTTCCACCAAATGGAGAGCATTTAGCCCCACCGTTTAGCAATTTCCCTCTTCTGTGCTTTCTACAGCTATATAAAAAATCTTAATTTATCTGCCATTAAAGTTAGAAAGATTAATACCCTCTTGGATTCTCTCATTTCCTCCTTCATCTTTTTTCACTGCTACTGGTCGATTTCATTCTTCATAATTTCTCACCAGGACAAGGGCTTCTCACACTTGTCCCTGCTTCAGTGCATCTATCCCACTATATCAGAACTGTATTTTTATAATCCTGTCCACACCATCCTACACTCCTGCTCTGAAGTCATCTACAGCTCCTCACTACCGGTCACACTGAATCTCTTACTGTTCTTGTTACACCCATGTCACAATACCATTATTGATATTCTTTTTAAAAAATTTTTTTAATTAATTGATTTCAGTGGGGAGGGAAGATGGGAGAGAGACAGAGCAAGGGAGAGAGAAACACTGAAACATTGATTTGTTATTCCATTTATTTATGCACTCATCGGTTGCTTCTTGTATGTGCCCTGAACCAGGGACCCAACCCTTCTGAAATACCATCCTTCTTCCGACTTGATAAAACCTAGATCACCATCTGAGTTGTACCTCAACTCTCTTCTTTCCCTGAAACTTCCCAAGATGGCCTTGCTCACACATGACAGATCACTGATTTCTCTATATCCTTCTAATAATTCATCAAATTTGTTATAGATTTTAGAAATGTTTATGATTAATAAATGCATTTCAATCTTTCCTCAATTTGTCATCAGCTTAAGTTACTACAGTTATAACCCTTTACTACACCATGTCAATGGCCTGTGTCTCTCTTCCTGGATAATTAGCTATTTGAGAAAAAGAGCAAAATCCTTGCTGCCTTCATATACTCAGTGTCTGCCACTAGTGTCTTTCTTGGAGAAGGTCCTGATGATATTGTTTCTTAATAAACTTTATTACAACACAAGTTCAGATTAGGTGATTTGGGCTCTTATGTATGTCACTTATTTTTGAAAATTCCTCTTGATTGCTTAATTGTATATCCTGTACTACTCACATTTTAGCCCACATGAGAAGCAATTCAGGTTGAAGAATATTGAGGAAGAATGCTAATTTAACTAATCATATAATTTTGTCTTTTAATTAGGATATGTGCTTAAAATGCTTTCTTGTTAAATATATTTTATTGATTATGCTATTACAGTTGTCCCAAATTTTTCCCTTCGCTCTCCCACCCAGTACTTCCCATTGCCTCTGGCAATCCACCCCCCTAATTCATGTCCATGGATCATACATATAAGTTGTTTGGCTATTCCATTTTCCTATACTGCTCCTAACATCCCCCTGTCTATTCTGTACCTACCAATTATGCTTCTTATTCCCTGTACCTTCTCCCTCATTGTCCCCTTTCCCCATCCCAACTGATGACTCCCCAAATGATCTCCATACCTATGACTGTGTTTCTATTCTGCCTGTTTCTTTAGTTTGTTTTTTTAGATTCAATTTTTGATAGTTGTGAATTTATTGGCATTTTACTGTTCATAGCTTTGATCTCTTCTTTTTCGTGCATAATTCTCTTTAACACTTCATGTAACAATGGCTTGGGATGATGAACCCTTTAACTCAACCTTATCTGCAAAGCACTTTGTCTGCCCTTCCATTCTAAATGATACCTTTGATGAATACAATAATCTTGGATGTAGGTCCTTGCCTTTCATGACCAGTGTTTAGAACTCTGCACCTGATAGGTTGGCTATCTCCTCATCCCTTAGTTCTATTTTTGGAGCTTTGATCTGTTCTTTCACTTGGGCCATATTTTTTTTTTTTGTCTCAGTGAGCCTGTTAGTCCTGTTATGTCATAAGGAGTGGAGCCTTAGGTACTCACCAGGACTGAGTAACCCTCTTTGCTGCTTTTTGGTGCTGTATGTGGGGGAGGAGTCATGATGCAAGGGAACTTACTAGGCTATTGGCTAGCTTTCAGTCACTTGCCCCGCTACCCATTAGCAAATTGGGCCCTTCTGGTGCTGATTCCTGGGTGCGTGGGTTTATGTATGTTCTAGGACCCTGTGGGTCTCTCCAACAAACTCTCCTGTGAGGCTGGGAGTTTCTCCAACTGCTGCAACCCCCACAGGTTTTTGCAGTCAGAGATTTTGAAGCTTTATTTCCCCAGGCTGGAAACCTGGGTTGTGCGGTATGTCTTGCTCCCCACTTGTTCTTCCCTATTTATTCTTACTCAAATGTGGGATCACCTGGTCAACCAGTGGTTGCCTCACCTTATCTGCCATCTACCACCTTGCCATGAGTCCTCTCTGCTCTGGCTGCCTGACTCCGCCCCCCTACCAGTCTGAATGAATGTTTCTTCCATAATTCCTTGGTTGTCAGACTTCCATACAGTTCAATTTTCTGGCAGTTCTGGTTGCTTTTTGTTTTTAAATTTGTTGTTCACCTTCTTTTGGTTGTGTGAGGAGGCTAAATGTATTTGCCTATGCCTCCTTCTTGGCCAGAAGTTCTCAACCATAAATTTTAAAATGCAGCCTACAATGATTGTGTTGGGGGAGGTGAAAATAAGAAAAATATGCTATGCTCCCTAAGTGTTCTTTTCCTCAGCCTCTAAAATTAAATATATATGTATATATGTACATATTCAATGCATCATTAATATATTTATGTCAAGAAAAGATAAACAATTAAAGAAACTTCTAGACAACAGCCCCTAAGCAATATAACATACACATTAGCTTCTTAGTGGAGGTACTGTTGATTAATGAACTGTTTTTTTTACATCTTAACTTAATAATTAATTCTGTGTTGTTGGGAAAGATATGTTAAGTCTCCACTTTAGTTTTCTTAAATACAAATCATGCATACAATATTTCCAAGAGCTTTAAAGAATGTAACCCTTTGTATAGGTTTTCTAGGAGAAGATTATTACTGATTAAAGTAGAAATCATGCCATTTGAGAATAACACAATAAATTTTTTCACTTCCACATAGCCTGTGCATTATTTAATCTGCTTTATAAGCTGTGAACTGTGTGGGCTAGAAAGGGAGAGGAAGCACAGATTATAAATTATTTGCTATACCTTAGAGCAGTTCCTAGTACTACTTGCTGTTCACACACTAGAAACACCTCAGTTAGTTAGAAGAGAAGACAGAAAAAATACTCTGCTTTTCCTCTTTACTTTTTCATGAACCAGCAAGAATCAGGAAAGGTAAGGAAGACTATATACCCTGTTTCCAAAAGAGGGAAAGCAAAATCTCTGGCCTCCCTGCTAATGAGACAGCTTCCTGGTGACCTCTGCTGGCCCTGTTTCCAGCTCACTGGGACAAGCAGGCCTGGCTCTGGTGACAATAGCCAACAGTCACTGCAAGTTAGTTCTGTGCCGACACTGCACACATACTCCCATTTGCCTTTGTAAGCACCCCACAGAGTAGACATTATCATTGTCTCATTTTAACCCCATTTTACAAACAAGGAAAATGAGTTATGGACAGGTCACAGTACCTCTCTAATGTCACGAAACTAGTAAGTAATGGCGTGAAGACTCCAGCATCCAGGAACTGGCTGTGTGGTCCACATCCAGGATGATCTTACCTGCTGGAGGGTCCAGAAAGGCATCACTGTTCACTGGCTCCGTTCCACAATTTCTGTCACTTTGCATTACATTTTATTCAGTTCTCTATAGTTTGTTCGAAAATGATTCAAGTGCCAATAGTGAGGCAGTTTTTGTGAAACATCACATCCATCAACTCCAGAGTTCACTTCCAGCTTTCGGATTCCTCCTTTTCAAGTGGGTCGACAACTGTAGGCACTTCCACTTTCGAACACCTGGTGGAAAATAAAAAAGACATCAGCTCCTCTTTATTGCCTCTAATTGAGCCCAGAAACAGAAAACCAGGAAATTAGTTCCATGGTAGTTTTAACCTCATAATAAGTGAAAAATATAATCAAGTTTGTATCCTGATATTTCCACTTCTTATACCGTCTGTCTGGATTATATTTTCTTAAGATAGTGGTAACATGAAGGACTTAAGCAAAGTCACAGCTAAAGCAGCAGACAAGTAGAGAGGACAGGAATAGAACTCAGCGTGTCTGACCTTTCATATTTCTTCAGCCATAAGAACATGCCAGAGAAATACAAAAAGCCTATTATCTATAAATCATTATTCTTATTATAATCCATATTTCAGGTTCTGCAAATGATTTGAGTTGAGGTCATTAGTTATCATTTTTTAAATTAAATTTGAAGATGAATTAATATAACTAAAATTTCCCAGCTAAGCTAAAGTTAAACCAAGAAAAATAAATTTTCAGTGACTCAATCTCCTGGTTAATCCATTTGTTTTAACCCTGGGGAAGAACCATGACCTAGAAACCAGCATCAATTTGTGAAATTAGTTGAAAGAAAAAGAAAGAGTATCCTCCTCAATTCTTTATAATAATTTTTCACAGTCATTTGAAATCATTATTTTAAGATATTCTAGAATAGGAACTGCACAATTTACAAAATTATCTGAATATAATTTTTCTCATACTATAGGTGAAAAAGGCCATTGGAAGCATACATGATTTTTTTTCATCCTGAAAATAATCTGATTATTTGTGTGAGAAAAGAGCTGAACTGTTACAAGGCCAGCATGAAGGACACAGGAAGTGGCAGCATCTGAGTGGTACCGGATGTCCATGCGGTTGCACACATTCTAAGTCCACGTGAAGCATACCCCACCCCAAAGAGAGCCCAGCCTTTTTTCCCAGAATTTTAGCTGTTTTTAGCTGCCTGCCTATTCTCTCCTACCAAGGTTAAGGTGCATATGAAGCCACCCATAGGTGAGCCAAGTCAGATTCAATTTATCTCCTTTTCCAGAAGGTCACCAAGTGCCCTCCCAAACAATGGGAAAAGAAAAAAGCTAACACCTGTGTTTTGATTTTTAGCATTGAATAAAAGTAACAGGTAACTCATTTTATTTGATGATGGATTTCAAGTACAGAAATTTTTATTATTATAAAGAGAAACAATGTAATAGTTGCAGAGAAATAACTGGACCAGAGGTTCGTAGACCTGGAGACTGTTGGAACTGTATGGGACTCCAGTGGTCATGTACTGACAACCCTAATTTCATGGATGAGTCAGTAAGAGAGTGAGAAGATGAAAGAACATGTGTAGTAGGCTCAGGAACTTGACAGGGACTGAAATGAAAACTTCCTGACCACAAAGCAGTGCTGCTGTAATTACACTACCTTCTTTAATTCACTTAATTCACCATCCCAATGCCTTGGTCTTAGCTCTTGGAAAATATTTTCTTGAATTCTTCAAAATTTCCTTTCAAGAAGGATAGGTTTGAAGTACTCCTGCATGTCCAAGGCAATGGAATAGTCACAATATTCTGTGCATGCGTATAAATTAAATCACCATAATAAATCAATATGCTAATGACATAAAACTAGCAAGACAACTCAGTGGAACAGAATAAAGAATCCAAAAATAGTCCTCAGTATTCAAGGTGGGGACACAAAAAACACAATTATTTCTGAAAGGCAGGCCCCTTGTAGTACAGGCTTCCCCCACAAGGTGAGTGTCCTAGGAACCCAGCTACATCAATGTATCAGCTGGTGTTGTTGTGAGAGGCTGTATTCGGCTTCAGTGAATTTTTCTGAAGACTCTTTCAACATGTTCTTCCATTTCATCATGGGTGATTTACAAGCTCACCTGCCCACACCTTGCTGTGTTCAGCATTTTTGGGCCAATATGGCAGGACCCTGATGCACCCACTCTTCCCATTCACCCAATCTCATTCTGAATGACCTTTTGGTTTCCCTGGATGAAAAAAAGTCCTCAAAGGGAAACATTTTGCTGATGTGGAAGAAGTGAAACAAAAAAGAGCAGAAGCACTAAATGGCATCAAAATCGACTATTTTGAGCAGTGGAAAAAATGTTCGAGTGGTGGGAAAAAATGTCTCAATAGGTATTTTGCATCAAATGGAGAGTATTTTGAAGGTGACTGGGATTCAAACATGTAAGAATAAATATACAATTTTTAATAAATAAATTTTGGGGGGTTTTGTGTGTCCTTCCTCGTATATGGCAATTTAATAAATTTTCCAGGTGGCATTTTAATTGAGTGGAAAAAATGAATTTTGGCACCACTAACCATAACCTATGGAAGAAAATATACGTATATTGCTCCCCATACCAGTTAGGATTGCTTTCGGTGTTAAAAACCAAAAACCTCGTGATCTGGTAGCTTATCCTTAGGGCGCATTATTTTTTTACGTAGGTCGTGTGGATGCAACGTGACCCGTTCCTGGTGCTCAGGGACACAATCCCCTTTCTATCCACCTTTCTGCTCCATCAGTCTCAGTTCGTGGTTTCCATTCTCATCATTGCAAGATGGCTGCAGAAACTGAAGGCATAATATTCACATGTACAGTCAGGAAAGAGGGGAAAAGGGCACAGAGAAATGAAGCTTTGCGAGTTTTTGTTTATTTGCTTTTAACAGGCTTTGGTTTTTACTCAGAAAAGGATGCCTTGCCCATAGACTTTCTCCTGCAGCCCAAGCAATGTCATACGGCCCCCAGACTGCAAAGGAGCCTAAGGTATCAATCATCAAGTGTTTGCTTCTACCTCTTGATAGCAGAAAAATGGCAGGAGGACAAGATTCAGGACGTTGTTGTAGAATAAGCCAACCCACGGAATCTGCCACACACACACAAAAAGAATTTTTAGTTACATTAACTTAAATGTAAATTAAAAATTTGTAAAAAATGAAAACTAAAGGACACTACATATCCATCAAAGAGTAGGATAGACGTTCTTAAACAAGGCAGGAAAATTGCATGCAGTAAAAAAATTATTTAACAATATATGTTTTAATTTACAAAAAAATAAGAGTTAATAAATAAAACAGAAATATATATTATATATTTGGCAAACACGCACACAAAAAACAAACACAAAGAATCTTTACAAATTTATGAGAGGTGAAAAGCCCCAACGAGTGGCTACTCATAGAAGAGTAAATTGAAAGGGCAAAATAACATATAAAAAGACTCTCAGTTTCCTTAGTTGTCAATGAAAAGCAAATCAGATTAACAATAAGATATCACTTTATATTTATTAGGCCTGCAAACATTTTCTATAAAGAGGAAAACAGAGAGAGCTCCTAACAGAAGGATATTCTTTACATTGGTGATAGACATGTAAAGTTTTATGTCCTTTTCCGAAAGCAATCTGGCAGCAAGTTTTAAAATCTAAAACAAATACAACCTTGACCTTAGAAATAGCATTCCTAGAAACCTACACCACAAAAATAAGATATTGATACATAAGGTTATGACCATAAGAATATTAATTGCAATATTGCTCATGGGGGTATAACACTGGAAGGAAATTTAGTATTAATCAATAAGAAAACTTTTGGCTAAATTATGTTATATTCGTATTCTGAAATAACATGTAGCCCAGCAAAAGAAGACATTAAAATTTTACCAATTCTTTACATGAAGAATTTCCATACTTTTGAATGACAGAAAAAAGGGCAGAAAAAAAACATGTATAACCATCCCATTTTGGACATCAATAACAAATATATACATGCATGTATAGATAGATGACTGATAGATTGATGGTAGATTTCTTTGTGTGTACATGCATATGTTTATATACAATTCTATACACATGGAGAAAATGTGTTGACAGTTGTGACAGACTTGAGGGGGTGATATGGGTGAAAGGTGGGTGGACATGGGAAGCAGTTACCCAAGTCAAAAAGAAGTGCTTATGCTCCAATCATAGTACAATTTCACATGAATAACAATAATGACTACAATGGGTAGAAGCTTGTCAAGTAATTTTGAATCCTGGTGTTCATAATGATTATTTTTGATAGAGAAACATAAAAAAAAATGTTCTTAAAAATGTCAGGTAATTAACTCATAATATGAAAAGTGGGTTAAAAAAGAAACTAATTAGGACTTCCACCCAAGATGGAGGCGTAGGTAAACATACTTTGTCTCCTCAAACAACCAAAAGAAGGACTATAAGAAATTTTAAAACAAAAAATAAGCAGAACTGCCAGAAAACAGAACTGTATGGAAGTTCAACAACCAAGGAGTTAAAGAAACATTCATCCAGACCAGTAGGAGGGACAGAGAGGGTATACAGCAAGGCAGCTGAAGGACTGGGCAGTCCCACATTGACATGCAGATAAACTAGAAGGAACAACTAGGGAGCAAGACAGATCACACAACCCAGGTTTCCAGCCTGGGGCAATAAATCTTCAAAACCTCTGGCTGTAAATATCTGTGGGGGTTGCAGCAATTGGAGAAACTCCCAGCCTCACAGGAGAGTTCATTGGCGAGACCCACAGGGTCCTAGAACATACGCAAACCCACCCACCTGGGAATCAGCACCAGAAGGGCCCAATTTGCTAACGGGTAGCACGGGAAGTGACTAAAAGCCAGCTGAGCCAAGCAAGTGGCATTGTTCCCTTGCTGACCTCTCCCCCAAATACAGGACCAAAATGCAGCAAAGAAGGTTACTCTGCCCTGGTGAATACCTAAGGCTCTGCCCCTTACTACCTAACAGGCATAACAAGCTCACTGAGACAAAAAAAAAAATATGGCCCAAATGAAAGAACAGATCAAAGCTCCAAAAATAGAACTAAGGGATGAGAAGATAACCAACCTATCAGGTGCAAAGTTCTACACACTAGTAATCAGGATGCTCATAGAAATGGTTGAATATTGTCAAAAATAGAGGAAGAAGTGAAAGCCATGAAAAGTGAAATAAAGGAAAATGTACAGGAAGCCAACAGTGAAGGAAAGGAAACTGGGACTCAAATCAATGATCTGGAGCAGAAGAAAGAAACAAACCAAGAAAACAAAATGAAGACATAAGAATTCAAAAAAGTGAGGAGAGGCTTAGGAGTCTCTGAGACAACTTTAAATGTTCCAACATCCGAATCATAGGGGTGCCAGAAGGAGGAAAAGAAGAGCAAGAAATTGAAAACTTATTTCAACAAATAATGAAGGAGAACTTCCCCAATCTAGCAAAGGAAATAGACTTCCAGGAAGTCCAGGAAGCTCAGAGAGTAGGAAAGAAGTTGGACCCAAGGAAGCAAACACCAAGGCACATCATAATTACATTACCCAAGATGAAAGATAAGGAGAGAATCTTAAAAGAATCAAGAGAAAAGGTGACACCTACCTACAAAGGAGTAGGCATGAGAGTGCCTAGTTCCCATGAGACTAGTAGCTGATTTCTCAAAAGAAACCTTGCAGACAAGAAGGAGCTGGAAAGAAGTATCCAAAGTCATGAAAGCCAAGGACCTACATCCAAGATGATGCTACTCAGCAAAGCTACTATTTAGAATGGAAGGGCAGACAAAGTACTTCCCAGATAAGGTCAAGTTAAAGGGTTCATCGTCACCAGGTCATTGTTACATGAAATGTTAAAGAGACTTATATAAGAAAAAGAAGATCAAAAACTATGAACAGTAAAATGACAACAAACTCAGGACAACTGAACCTGAAAAACAAAAACTAAGCAAACAACTAGAACAAAATAGGTCTACAAAATAGGTAGGGGGAGGTTAAGAATAGTATAGGAAATGGAGAAGCTAAAGAACTATATATACAACCCATGGACATGAACTAAGTGGGAGGAATGCTGGTGGGAGGGGGCATGCAAGGCAGAGGAGAATAAAGAGGAGAAAAAATGGGACCACTGTGGTAGCATAATCAATAAAAAATGTTTTTTAAAAAATAATAAAAAGAAACCTAATTAAACATTTATCCTCTTTTTATATAAATAAATTATACCTCAGAGTAACTAAATAGTTAACAAGGAAATGTCTCTCTTATAGGCTCATTCCAGCTAATGAATGAAAAGAAAATATAGAATTGGAATATCATATCATGTTTTACAATTCTTAATAAATTAACAAATCTAGGCAATAATTCTAAATGTCTCCTAATTTCACAATAAAAAACACAACCATACATTTGTGCCTTCAAAGGAAAGAAAAATCAACTATCTATTAATCAGTCTTCAAAACAAAATTAAACTGTAATATAATCATGATTCCATATCTAAGTACCGAATTTATCAAAAATACAGGGATAAAAGAACAAGTTATAAAGCATTGTTCAGCAAAAAACAAAATCCAAACCATAAAAAAATTCTGCCAGACAAATTATCCACTTCCTTGAATGAATAACAAGAAGAAAGAGAAGAAGAAGAAGAAACCAAGTTAAGGATATAATCAACCAGGGACAATAAAGTAAGGGTTATTTTTTAACCAGCAGGTGATTTGCCAGCCAGCAAAGAAACACTGGCAGAAGAAGTCAATCCCTTCTGCATGTGAATTTTAATGAAAGCAATAGTGTCTAATGTAATCTGGTGGAAATAGTTGGCATTCCTGTTTAAAACCCAAGGATGATTTGACATGCAATTTATTTAAAAGCACTTTAACTCAAAAATGATGCACCTCTTACTTAAAGCCAAATTAATCATAGAGGAGAAATCATTGGCTAGGCTAAGCCAATATGCCAGGGAAGATTTCTATCTTGGATATATTTTCAGACCTTTTCCAGGAAAGAGTTTACAAAGTTCCCTGCTAAGCTTTTCAAAAATGTGTCAAATTTTTCTACCCCATTTTTTTTTTACCACATCCTAGTCTCTGGTCTTCTTGCTTACCAACAGTGTGATTCAGTCCTCATTTCTTCCTGTCCCAAGCCCTACTTCAAGTACAGACGTATTGATCCATGGGCCACTCTCTGCTCTAGTCCCGATTTCCTTTCCTACTCCGACTTTCAAATTCTAACATCATCTCCCACTTTTCTTTGGATATAATTATCTTAAAGTCTTCCTTCTGGGGTCCCAGGCAAACATGGATTGACAGTGAAGGACAGGTGGAGAAAAAGCATATAAATTTCAGTACCTTGCCCATGGTACGATTTTTACTAAGATTGTCTTTTCATTGATTTTAAGCATGCAAAAGAATCACAAGTGCTACTAAATTGCAGGGTACAAAGGTGTGGAGGGTGACAAAGGGGGAGTGCACAGTTGACAGGGTATGTAGGTTCAAGTCTTTCTTTAGGCGTAACATTTAAGACTATGCCTCCTCCTTACCTGGACCCCTTTGAGCAAGTATTTTGTTGAAAAGAAAAAATTGTGTTGATGAGAAATACTTGGATTCTTTTTTTGTCCAAGGAAACAGTGGTGCCCAAGCTGAGAAATGGGTCAAATGTGTAACACACCGCATGGCCTGAGAAGATGGCCAGCGATGACCTGTTTAAACGCCACCCTGTTACTTCCTTGGGGCCCTGCTTCAGGCCACTGCTTGACCCCATTTCAACACATTCCATTGGTTGGCTCAAAGGCCAGAGGAAGCTGAGCTGAATTCGTTTTTGAGAGGGGTTTTTTTTCTCAAGCTGAATATAAAAAAGCAATTTAATCTCAGCTTATCCACACAACTGATACCTTAGCACAGAAAGCAAACTGTCAATGTTTTTGAAAACTTCTAATTCAGAAATCAACGTCAGAATACCATGTGTTATAACCATAATTTATAAAATCCATGATGTAAATAGGAATTGTTTATCTGAACTAATTAATAAGAAATAAACTAACAATCATTCCATAGTATATTCTCATAGCATGGGTCTTCATGGAATAACCTTGAAACCTATGAGGGCAAATAAATGTAATTTATATATAGCTCTACAGTACAATTAAAGACTTACCAGAGGAAAGACATTTCTTTGGCTTCCTATGCTACTTAATAAATAGCTTTTCCTTTATGCGAACACTCATTAAGTGCTTTTCCTTGCTGGTTTCTGACCCTGGAAGATTTGATGGTATTAAAACAAATTTACGGTTTGGTTTTATTACTGAAACAAATTTTTATTACAGTGCCCTTTTTCTTTCACGTTCCTGATGGTCAGAAGCTCGGTATCATTTAAGCAGAGTGGACGTTTGTTCTCACGTTACTCATTGATTCCAAGCCAAAGATGCAACGAGGCACAATACAACCACAAAGAATGGACCCACAAAGGGTTAGTTCAGCATTTCACGAAGCAGAAACCCATCTGTCACACCATTTAATCCCTCCACCAAGGGCACTAAATATTCTTCATTTTGTATCCGTCATGATGTACTGGATTTGGACTACTGACTCTGTGTGAGTCTCATTAATGACTTCTACTGCAGATATTTTGTCGTTTAAAATTTATAATATAAAAATTACAGACTATTTCAATGAATATCTTATAAAGAATGCACTTATGCATAATATATAGCATGGCACGCTTTCTTGTGAAACTTTCAGTCTCCCTGAAATTTCTGAACACCTCAGACATATATGAGTCACATATAACAATCATAAATAAGGGTTCTATGATGGTTTATGTGGTAGAAAGTGTTTCATTTATCCTCATAACAACAATACTGTCAGGTCTTGTGAAAATTCATTACAAAGGATAATAATGGAGAGTATCCTAGAATGAGGATCAAGAAATCACCAAGCTCTGATCTTAGCTTTGCCACTAAATAGCTCTGAGCCTTCAGGCAAACCAACCCCTGGACTGTGATTTATTCATCTGTGGTGAGGGTTGGGCTGGTTGATTTCTAGAGTTTTTTTCCAGCTCTGAAATCTGTGTTTTCCCCGTCTCACTAGCAATAAAAAGAAATGCGGTGTGTTTGCTTCCTTTTTTACTGAAGTCAATGGTACACAGAGGTACTTATTTTATTTTTTTAATTTATTTTAATTGTTGTTCTTGTACAGTTTTCAGAGGTACTTATTTTATACTTGACTGAAGAAAACATAGCATAGAACCTCATCAAAATCACTGGAGGACTCTAAAAGAAGGAAAAAAGGATGTTTTTGACACTTTGTACATGATGATTTTTCTATTATTTTATACGCATGCAGAATTTATAATGGGAGTTTGACTTGAATATGCCTTGCAGCCACTTACAAATATCCTGGACGGCATCCACAAAGAGCACACGACTTGCACGCAATGCCCCATCATCGTGCTGGCTCCTCTCCGCCCTGCAGCAAGTAACGTAATTCCAGAGCAGACATAACCCTACTGCCTTATATGTTGAAAGTTATGAGAGTCCTCATGGAACCAGTGAGTCGGAAGTGACTAGTTTCATGAACATATATAGAATGACTGCATGGTGCTTTTAGAAGGATTGAATATTAGGAATTTCATTTAAGTTTTACCTGACATGTTAATGAAAACAGTGTCTGGAATTTTTTGTATTAATTAGAAAAACTATACACTATTTCAAAAATTGTAAGATGCTTTCAACTTAAGACCCACTCTTACTGTATGTACTACTAAAACATATAAATCACTGTCAGTTAATGACAAATTTACACACTCCCACTCTAGTTCCATGCTTTTCTATGTACAGAAGTTTGCAATTTAATGACAAATTATAGCATGATTTTTAAAAATATTTTTAATGTCAGACTCAGTCAATAGTACACTAAGTCCAATTTTCAGCACCTCAGTGATGACAACACGAACACCACTTCACTAAATGTGCGTGCGCAGGGATTCCAATAACCTCGCCAGGACTGCACTTGGCTGATCGTGATAGATACATCCTGATTTCAGAAAAGCTGAAATGTGAGCATCTTAGAATCAATAAATTGAGGTATATGTTAATAAAAGTATTCCTATATAGATTAATAAAAGTATTCCTGTGTAATAGGAATATAAGTAAAACAAAAACCTCCAATTCAGTATCCATCAACTCTAACATAGTGACTACTGATACTGCATTTGCCCTTTCAGATTTTGCCCAAAGCAAAATCTCTACCATGCATTTCAGATACCTCTCGTTATACGCAATTGGCTATAACTACTCAGATGTTATCCAATTATAAAGTTGGATATTATAGATCCAATTATAATCTACTCAAATTACAGTTTTCCAAAGTGAACTCACTCCCTTCCAAATCATCTTTTTTTTTCAAGTATCTTCCAACTTGCTTGTTGAATGATATCGCCTCCACCTAGCTGCTTCTGTTAGAACTTCGGACACAACAGTTTATAATTTTTCATTCACCCTTACTGTCAACATTTTACCAGTACTCAAGCCTTAAATATTCTCTTTTCAAAAGAATCTTTTTAACTCTGCTCTTTCATCACTATTCACAAAGTTATTGTTTTAATTCACTTTGCATGAAGTTTTACTACAATTGTTGTATTATTCCATTTTAAGACATAATTCCAACACATTGGTGTTTTGAAACTTGTGCATTTAATGCAGTTCTCATCCCTTTCGTCCAAGAAGCTGAACTAAAACAATAGTACACAGTCTTAGAACTCTGTAAACACGACTGTGATGCTTAATTTTATGTGGTATCTTGACTGCTGAGGAATGCCCAGGCAGCTGGTAAAACGTCATTTCTGGGTGTGTCTGTGCGGGTGTTTCCGGAAGAGATTAGCATTTGAATTGGTGAACTAAGTAAAACAGGTAGCCCTCTCCTACGTGGGTGGGCATCATCCAATCCAAGCAAAAAGCCAGATAAAAGTGAATTTTTTCTCCTCTCTCTGAACCAACATATCTATCTTCTGTTTTGAGACATACAATAAGGGGCAAATCTGAAAAAAATATTTAACTTCAATAAAGGTGTATGTGCTAAACAATACCATAGCTAATTACCTAGCATAAAAACTATTAATTTTTTTCAGTTTCACCTTAGCATTGTACAACATTTTTTATCTTGTTTAATGTCCTTAAATTTCTATCCTTTCTGACTATATGATCACTCCTACTTTTCTTTTTCTATCATATTTTACTTTTTTAATTTTTTTATTGTGCAACTACAGTCATCCCCATTTTCATTCCATTACTCTCCCCTGCCCTACCCACCCCCCCTTCCACATTCAATCCTCCCTCCCCCATTGTCTTTCTCTAGGGGTTTTTTTAATATGTATTCCTTAACAACACTTCCCCTTCTTTGCCCCATTAACCCCCTCTCCCTTCCCCTCTGTCAATTTGTTCTTTATTTCCATGTCTCTGGTTCTATTTTGCTTGTTTGCTTGTTTTGTTGATTAGGTTCCACTTATAGGTGAGATCATATGGTATTTGTCTTTCTCCACCTGGCTTATTTCACTTAGCATAATGCTTTCTAGTTCCATTCATGCTGTTGCAAAGGGTAGGAGCTCCTTCTTCCTTTCTGCTACATAGTATTCCATTGTGTAAATGTACCACAAGTTTTTGATTCACTCTTTTACTGTTGGGCACTTAGGCTGTTTCCAGCACTTGGCTGTTGTAAATTGTGCCACTATGAACATTGAGGTGCATAGGCTCTTTTAAATTGATATGTCAGGATTCTTAAAATATATTCCCAGCAGTGGAATTGCTGGGTTAAAAGGCAATTCCATTTTTAGTTTTTTTGAGGAAATTCCATAGTGTTTTCCACAGTGGCTGCACCAGGCTGCATTCCTACCAACAGTGTCCTAGGGTTCCCTTTTCTCCACAACCTCACCAGCACTTGTTGTTTGTTGATTTGTTTATGATGACTACTCTGACCAGTGTAAAGTGGTATCTCATTGTAGTTTTAATTTGCATCTCTCTGACGGCTAGTGATGCTGAACATCCTTTCATATGTCTCTGGACCCTCTGTATGTCCTCCTTGGAGAAGTGTCTGTTCAGGTCATTTGCCCATTTTTTAATTGGGTTGTTTCTCTTCTAAGGTGGAGTCATTGGGAGATCTGGACAACCACGTGCAAAAAAAATGAAACTCAATCACCAACTTACACCATATGCAAAAATAAACTCGATAGATAAAAGACTTAAATATAAGTCATGATGCCATAGAAGTCCTAGAGGAGAATGTAGGCAAGAACTTTTCAGATATTCCAAGTAGCTATATCCTCACTAATATGTCCGCTAGAGCAAGGGACATAAAGGGAAGAATAAATGAATGGGACTTCATCAAATTAAAAGGCTTCTGCACAGCTAAAGAAAACTTCAGCAAATGAAAAGGGCACCAACCATATGGGAAAATATATTTGCCTGTGATACCTCAGACATGGGTTTGATCTCCAAAATATATAAAGAACTCACTCCTGCTTTTCATTTGCATGAACTGATATCATTTCATCCATTCTGCTTTAACATCTAAAACTAAATGTCACTTTAAGTGTGTTTGCATGTATGCACACGCACATCATCTGAACACATTAGAATTCTTTTGCAACCAGTAGAACGCTTCTTTCTTATAAGTTATAATACCTGTGGATGATTCATTCCTTCCTTTCACTGTTATTTTTCCAGTTTACTTACATTATCGTTTAATCTGTAACTGATGACTTTAAATATTTTATTAAAAAGTTACCTATTATTTCCTGCATTGAGGATCACTGTTTTCACCACAATGTGGAACACTCCCCAATTTCCTTTTGGTTTTTTTTTCCTATAAGATTAGGTTTTTAGAATATTTTATTCTACCTTCTCTTCCTTTGTCGCACTCCCGGTTAAGAGCTTGTAAGACTTTTACTTCTTACTTCCCCACCCATATTCCTTACATTCCTAGGTTTTTCTGGATCATTTATTGCTTAATAGATGTTTTTCTCTCCTATTAAAACAGTTTTTAACTGGCATTCATATCACACGTTCCAGGTGAATTTGTTATTATCTGCAAAATACTTATGTCGCAAGCTCATTTCATAAGATTACTTTTTTCTTCATCTTCCCGTCCTTTAATTTACCTCTACTTATTTAAGTAGCCATTTCACATATATTTTCTGTACATGAAAAATGAGGATAATATAGTCGCAGAATTTCTTGCACATTCTTAATATCTTCTTTTTTACAGAACAGATAAATGATATTATTACTGAACACATGGGGTTCACTGCCCACTGCCACGATAGGTAGTAAATTTCAGAGGCAAGACATTTGGTGAAGAAGGAAATAACTCTTTTATTCAAAAACTGCAAAACTGAAGAATGGCAGGCTTCTGTCTGGGAGCCCATTCCCTCTAGAACACCTAGAGTAAAACCCTGCACCCTCTGCCAGACCAGCCCAAGCCTGTGCCTGGACCTCCTTCTCACATTTAAAAACACCGTCCTTTGGAAACTGCAGGCAGCTTAGCTTGTTCTCATTTGCAGTCCAGCTTCAGGCTTCTCCCCGGAGTCTGCGCTGCAGTCTGTGCTCCAGGAGCTCCATTGTGCCAGCCGTGGGGCCGTGCCTGTCTCTCAGCCACGCAGCTTCCAGGATCCGCAGGCCACAGCCCAGGCATGTGCTCTAGGGGTCCCAGAGGAAGAAGGACAGTCCAGGACCGTCCATGCAATGGCGGAAGACACAGCAGCATCCCAAGGGTCACCACCAGGCATATGTCCCCAAGCCACGGAAGTGCGCACGACTTGGCTTCTGCACAAACCAGTCCCAACAGGGAAAGCAAGGGGAAGAAGGAAACATGTTTCTCCCTTCCCTCCGTCTTAATCTCCCAGCCCAAACTTCTTCGCACTCAGGGAGAGCTCAGCCTGCTTAGACAATCCTGCTCTTTTCCCAGGCTGGACTGATAGGTTTTTCCCTGCACAGCACTACCCTCTTCCACCACATACCAGAAGGGAGTAGGAGGGCTTTTCCCTTATCCAAACACTTCACTAGCCTCCCCTTGGCTCCTAGCAGGGCCCCTTCCTGCTGCATCCCTGCCTGGGGGTAGGGGAGTCTGTCACCAGGCACAACGCCAGCAGCACAGCTTCCCCACCCCCACCCCCACCCCCACCCCCGTTGCCTCAGGCGTTTGCTGAGACACCTCCCTCACTCAGGACACCGTGCTGGTTATCAACATTTGGCTGATTATAGGACTAAGGATTACAGTCCTTTTTCTTGGCTGTCTTCTCATTTACTTCACTGTTTTAGATTCTGATATTGCAAATAATATGTTTTTCTCTATGCAAAAACTTAGATTTTTCTTGGAATGTATAAATTTTCCTCCTTTGAGTCCCTGTCCAATTTCTCTAATATCAATCAGGTTTTTTTCTGTATGCAAAAACTTGCATCTTTTTTTTTCTTTTAAATCTGGATCACCTATTTCACTCATAATAAGTCTCCTGAACTGATCTTCTAAGTATTTTATCTTTGTATTTGTGATTTCTTTTTCTTTATCTTTCAACACCCTGGTAGGAGCGACTTGCGGCACATGAACCTGTCCTAGCAGCTGTCTCCTGTGATTAATGTACTGAATTTTATAGTAAGGAAATCATGATTTTTAAACCCCAAGCTGTCTTATTTTGCATTGCATTTTGTTCTACTTATGTGATCTTATTTTCCTCCTTATTTTCATGTTCAGCTCCTTTCCCTGGCAGATTTAACTTGACTGTTTTTGTATTCCAAGTGTTTAACCTGGAGTGCCTGTCTTTGAAAGATGGATCAGCTTAGATGGATGATTTTTTCTCTGTGCGCCTATTGGGTTTATATTTGATAGTTGGGGTACCCTTAAAAAGTAGAATAATGCAGGTGGGGAAGGCAACATGCTCTCTATTTTCATACGCTGCCATTTCTACTTGCGGCCTCTGCTTTTGTGTCTCATATACCCCAAGGCTGCAGGGCTGAGGACTCTTTCACATTCTCACTAGACATTTGTATGTCAAGGACAATTGTCACTCACATCCAAGCCATTAGCAAACATCCTCTTTCCCTCCCATACGCACACAAAGATCCAAATGACAAGAACTTCCTGTGATCAGACTTGCCAGTTCATGCCTTTAGACTCTGCAACCGTCCCGAACAATTTTTTTCAGCACATAGGAGAACAAGCCCCGAACCAGTTCAATAGAGAGAAAAAACTCACCCAAACATGCAGCCCATAGGTCTCTCTCTGCAGCTCCTGGGCTCAGGTGAAGCCCACCGCCTGGTCCTGAAGGCAGAAGGAAAAGCAGTGCTGTCCGGATTGCTATCCCAGTTATTAATGTGGAAAATAAAAAGCTGAAAGCCCGTGGCCATAGTAGTCTTTTTAACACATTGTGGGCTTCTTATATGAAAGTTGTAATTCAAACCATTAGATAAAAATCACACCACATTTCCTTCTAAGATATGTACTTCTGTATCTTGGGTGGGCGTGTGGGGTTGAGGGGAAATGCCCGTAAGATTCTCAGAAACACAATGCCCTAAATATTATCAGTGGCCTTATTGTTTACCTTAAATCTTTCCAGGATTCTCACGGAGAGTTTTACAGCCACACTTGCTGGTTTGGTATTTGCCCTGAGGCCATTTCTCTTTGAGAGCATTTTGCTGGCTGGAAAAACTGGTCTGAACCTCTGTACTTCCTCTAAGTTTCATGTGAAAACTAAACATTGCATTTTTAGTCCATCTGGCTCTTTTCATATTTTATTGTAACCAGTTGGCAATTTTAACATTGTACCTGGAAACCTCTTTAGCAAGAACCTGAAAGATTAGATAATATTTTCTATTGCCCTTCTTATTGCAGGCAAGAGTTTCATTGTTTTGCCAGTACGTACTTTTTCTCCATCCTAAAATAACAGTTTCTCACTATCTTTCTAATTTTAACCAAGCTTCCCCTCAAAGCCTTTACATATGTCTCTTGTGGCTCTTTGAGATTTTCCTGTCACAAGTCCCCAAGCCAATGTCACATACTTCAGTTTCCTCTTATAGCTGAACGCTTTTATGACAGCATTCCAAATTCTATGCCAGTTGCCCACTGATTACTCCAAATTTAGTGACTTAAGTCAGAAGCTTGGTTTCTTTTCTTCTTACAAATCTGCAATTTTGGCAGAGCTGAATGACAAGACTTGCCTCAGATGCGTGTGATACAGCCGGGCTGACTCCAAATGGCTGGGGGTCCGGGACTAGAAGGACTTGGGGCTCCTAGGGAACTTCTTTCCCCTCAGGTGGTCTAAAAGCCTCTCCCTGGAGTCCCTCCACATGATCTTTCTAGCCTGCCACAGAGTGCTTTAATTCTTACTATAACCGGAAAAAGACACCGACATTCGGGCTGCCTGTCGATACCAAATCCAATAAGCAATGACAGTGATTGAATCTTTTATGAGCGCTTTATTCAGATGGCCGGAGATCTGAGAAGATGGTGGGTTTGTACCCTAACAAACCATCTTCCCTTCTCTTTCCTGGCCAGAATTTTTATAAGGGAGGTGGGGGAAGACAAACAAGGTGCGGTGAGGGCTTTAAAATTCAGGGAGGATTAGGTGAGTGAAGCTGCAGCATTTGTTTTCTGGGCAGTGCTGTCCCCAAGGTGGGGGTGGGGGGTGGGGGTAGGTCTGTCACCTCCTTGATATAAAGGCCTGGATGCCTTCAACTAGTCCCCAGGCAGTAATCTCTAGCCAGCACCCCAGGAGGCTGGTTGTTTCCCAGGAGCCAGGATGTGCCTTATCTGCAGTTTCTGAAACAAAAGGCTTTAACATACACATACTTGCTAGGCTTATAACGTTTTCCTTAAGCTAAAAATTTTCCAGGTCTTGAGTCCCCTATCGTTTCCATGGCTGCTCAGGCCTCCAAGAATAAGTTTCACAAAAGACCAAGCAGGATGCTACAAGTCCTTTTACAAAGTATCGTTTGTTACATAGGGCCATCTCTAATTCAGTGAGAAAAGGGGACTCCACGGGGGCATACATAACAGGAGACAAGGATTATTGGGAATAAGGGTTAACCTAGAAGCACCACAACCAACTATACCCACCCACAAGTCTTTAATTTAGCAGTTACTACATAGTATTGTGAACATTCACTATTTTACTTCCCCTTTAATGCCAACAACATTTAAAGAGACTATGTCTTTTTATTTAAATGACCATATGTGGCAGACCCTTCCTCACGGCATGGGCGTGGCTCCCGCTCAGGGATGCGCAGGGCCCTCACCCACAGATGGGTTCTTTCGTGGGTAATCGGGTTTGCGGTGTACCTAGGCTGTTTAGAGGCTTGCTGTTTGCAAAAAAACCCTCACCCTGCAAGGTACACTGGTACCTTGCAGGTCCAGTGTAACCGGCTACCGATTCATTTGCTAATGTCCTTCTTCTGTGATGTAACGAGGGGCATTGGCTCCTTTGTTGTAACTGGGATAGTGAGGAAGAACCATCTTGGAATGTAAGGGTATATGATTAGAATAAAGGCCTGTCATGGCGGGGGGAAGCGGCTTTTGCTCCTCTTGAGAGAAAAGCCATGCTGTCGTCCTATTTCCTCCACCAGACTCGGTAGTCCGTGTGTACGTTTTATTTCATCCATAATGACGCGGACACTGCTGGCCGGTGTTCGCATCAACCATAGTCACAGTTTACATTTAATACTCAGCTATAACTGCTTGTAGCACTATTTTTAAAAGGGTCTCATTCTGGAGCTGAAATATCTGGCCAATTTTCTCATTATTACTATATCTCTTGCAACTCAAACATTATCTGGAACATACTTGGTAAATATAATAATAAACGTCTGTTGAAATAGTTACTTTAACAATTATTACTTCTAAAATATAGAAGATGCTTGAAATTATAAGCATGTTACAGTGACACCATTAAAGCAAGAGTGTTCATTCTTTTGTCTTAAAGACTCACTCTTCTTGGGCTTACTAATTGCTCAAGCTTAGAAGTCAAACTAATCTGCATATCTGATAAGTAAGGTCACCAATTTCTAAAATAGTCATGTCTTCACTTATAGCATTCAAATAACTCTAAAGTTTCCCAGATACACATAAATATTTTCTATTATCCAAGCTACTTCCACAAGTCTCTTTTTGCTTTTCACTGATCTTTGTTAGAATCTTCTTGAATTCTTCCCTTTAGCCAATGCAGGATCAAAGGCAAGAGACAAGAATTTCTAATGATGTAGTTTCAATTCCCTTTTAGTACACCCCTCAAAAATAATATTTCAAAAAATAAGTACTTCACAAATGGAGCAGAAATGTTCTAATCTATTTTTGATGAAATTTACCTTTTTTAAATAACTTCCTTGAAAAAAAAACAAAGATAAACTTCAAAAAACAAGAGAGGGACACAAGGTCTCTCTTGAGATTTTGTTCCATTTCTATCTCCAGTACCAGAAGTTCCCACCTTATATTTAACTTCCAAGTACACACGGGCATGCAAATTTTAATGTATTTCCCAGTTATGACTCTTTCCATGGCATCTTATAAAGAGTCACCAATCAATGAGTATTTGTTAAACAATTACCTACTCTCATCTGCCATTGTTTTACCAAAGCTCTGAATGAATTTTATCTATCAATTCCTTATATTCTCACTGTGTCCTAATTATCCATCAATATCAACAATGATATTTATTTGCAATAGGTTCAGACATTCAGACATTGCAACAGTTTATAGTACAAACAATAAAATAAGATCTACTCAATTTACTAATATTTAATGTGATTAGACTTGACAGTTCAATACTTGAAAACCATTGTCTTGCCTATTAATACCTTAAGCAGGAGTACTTTTTCAAATACTTCAGAGACAGTGTGCTGTGAAGTATCACTGTCTCTGCCATAGCTCAATGTTAGTAAGAACTCACTAATGATATCACTCTCCAGACTATGGAATTAATGCATGCAATAAGCAAAAAAAAAAGCCTCAGGTCAAGCTTCAGATTAAAAGAATCAGTGTTTTAATTCCAGTCAAGTTATAGAAAATTTCCAAATATATTCTTCTTGTTGTAACAACCCAAAACCATCAGATATTTTTTTAAAACATAATTTTTGTTAAAGTCAATGAAAAGAATGATGAGCAGAAAACAGTGGCACTTTTATTCCCAGAGTTAATTTCCTTGTCTGGGTATTAGCAATCGGAGGCAGTGACGCTGACACTGGCCTGCAGCATCCATGGCGTTATGGATGAGATGAGACAAATTCGCATGGACTACCGAGTCCTGTGGAGGAAAAGGGACAGCACAGCTACTCACTCAAAGGGAGAGCACCCAGACCCTTGCCTTGACAAGCTTTTGTTGGCTTTCTAATCACATACATCAAAGAAGGTTTTCATTCATTATACTTAGGTTTGCTTTAGGTAATTACTTCTTACAGATAGCAACAGCAGGGATGTTGCTGATTACTTCTTACAGATTAACAAGAAAAAAATGTTGCAAATGCAAGGGAACGATAAGAGTAACAGGTACAGTTACACTTCAGTCCTTGGGAGAATTAGCACAGACTTCAGGAAGTTGCTTTAAAGATATGCAGCAAGCGCTCACTACCTGAATTCAGGGTGAGGAAGTTTTAGCAAGAGCAAGTCACAAAGCAGCCTAGGTATAATGTAGGCCTGATTCCCCACAGGAGAACTTCTTCTCGGGTGTGGTCCTACATGCTAACTTACTTCCCACTGGTTTTCCACGTGGGTGCTGAGCTACATTTCCATGATGTGCGAAGCAGTTTCCTACAGGCAGTTAGGAGACTTTACTATAACAAGGAAAAATGAGTTTATTTTTTAAAACAGTATAGATTGTTATGATAAACTGAAGTGGAAGAAACCTCAAACACAAAGCTGATTCTCCTCAATCAATAATTATTCCTCAAAGGGCTTTTGCTCAGGGAACATTAGCATGTGGAAATGAGGACTGGACTGAAACACAGATAAATATTTCTTAGTCTTATCATCTAATGCTAAGAAGCCACAGCATCGCTGGAAGAAGGTATTGATCCCATCCTGAAGATATTTTCTGTCTCAGAAGAGCCAAACTATGTAAGGCTACAGCCCACGTCCAACACAGAACCATCCTCATTTGATCAAAGACATCGTCCCTTCACCCTGGACTACCTGATGGTGGACGTGAGGAACACTCTCTGGGAAAAGTATTATCCAGTTCTACCTCTAATAACATTTTATAAAGAATGTTGGGTATAAACTTTGAAAAGCAGATTAAATATGATACAGAAACATGTTCCCACAAATGGAGAATAAAGCATTCAATAGAAGCACACAAGCAAATGGTTCAGGTGTCCGAAGTAGCCAATGAAGACTTTAAAAATAGCCATTATAAATAAGTTAAAGCATTTAGAGAAAAAGACCAAGCGAGAGTGGAGGGATTTAGAGAAAAAGGCAAAATGAAAAAAGACTTAAAGTATTTAAAAAGAAAAATAGAATTCTAAAAGAAACAATAGATATTGTGGAAATGAAAAACACATAATATTTGAAATTAAAAATGTTTTAGGCTTACTAGTAAAAGGCCACAAAATAATAAGGGATCAGTGGCTCAGACACCTGTTGGAAAATATCAGTAGTCTAGCACATGTGTATTGGAATCCCAGAGAGAAAGAAGAAATGGAAATAAGAGATAATGGTTTTTTGTTTTTTGTTTTTTTGCAAAATTCATGAACAACATCAACCACACATTCGAGAACCAAGCAGGATAAGTACAAAGATAACCATAGTTAGGTACATTATAACTAAACTGCTGAAAATACAAGAAAATTGGAAGGCTAAGCGTAATCAGCAAAACCAGGCATATTACGTTTATAGAAAAAAATTAAAAGATACATATTTTCATCAGAAACAATTGAAATAGTCCCCAAAGTGGAATCACTGGGTGGAAAGGGAGTTCCATTTTTAATTTTTTAAGGATACTCCATATTGTTTTCCACAATGGCTGCACCAGTCTGCATTCCCACCCACAGTGCGATAGGTAGAGTACCCTTTTCTCCACATCCTTGCCAGCACTCATTTACTTATTTATTGATGATGGCCATTCTGACAGGTGTAAGGTGATATCTCAATGTGATTTTAATTTGCATCTCTCTGATGACTAGAGATGTTGAGCATTTTTTCATATGTCTATGGGCCCTCTGTATGTCCTCTTTGGAGAAGTGTCTATTCAGGTCTTTTGCCCATTTCTTAATTGGTTTGTTCATCTTCCTGATGTTGAGTTATATTACTTCTTTGTATATTTTGGAGATTAAGCCCTTATCAGATGTATCATTGCTGAAAATGGTCTCCCATTCATTGAGCTTCCTGTTTGTCTTGCTGATGATTTCTTTAGCTGTGCAGAACCTTTTTAATTTGATGTAGTCCCATTTGTTTACTTTCTTTTTTGTTTCCAGTGCCTTAGGAGATATATTAGCAAAAATGTTGCCTCATGTTGCCCTGAGATTTTGTTGCCTATGTTTTCTTCTAGGATTTTTATGGTTTCATGATTTACATTTGAGTCCCTTATCTATTTTGAGCTTATTTTTGTGTATGATGTAAGTTGGTGGTATCGTTTCATTTTTCACATGTACCAATTCAGTTTTCCCAACAACATTTATTGAAAAGACTGCCTTTGCTCCATTGTATGCTCTTGCCACCTTTATCAAATACCAATTGATCATACAACCACAGGGATCCTAAAACACCAATACAAAAAAATATACTCACCCTTATGTTTATAGCAGTACTATTTACAGTAGCCAAAATTTGGGAACAGCCTAATTGCCCATCAGTAGAGGAGCAGATAAAAAAGCTGTGGGACATTTATACAATGGAATGCTATGCAGCAATACAAAAGAAGAAATTCTTACATTTCACAACAGCATGGATTGACCTGGAGAATGTTGTACTAAGTGAATTAAGCCAGTTAGTTAAAGACAAATAAACACAATAAACTAATGAACCAGAAAGGTAACGGAAGCTTAGATGCATGAAACAGGCTGACAGCTGCGGGAAAGGAGGTGTGGATGGGGCGGAAGACAGTGAAGGGGTTAACCGAACAGCACTGACGCACACATAGCCCATGGACACAGACAACAATACGGGGTTGCTTTAGGGGCGGAAGGGGGCGGAAGGGGGTGGGCTAGGTAGGAAAAGGGAGAAAAAGTGAGAACCACTATAATGGCATAAACAATATTAATTAATTAGTTAAAATGTAATAGATTTATATCTGTAAAGAGGTAAAAGAAAAACTACAACCTGTAATTCCATGTCCAGTAAAAATATCCTGCAAAATGACTGTGAAATAAAGGTTTTTAAGCAAACAAAAGCCAGAAAATTTATCTATGGCAGACCTATACTACAAAAAAAGAATTTTTAAAAACAGGATTAATTCATATATATATATATATATATATATATATACGACAAAAGAAGAAAAGATATTTGTGGCAATAAATAAAATTATATGATTTTAAGATTCTTGAATTGTTTGTGAAATGATATAACACCAATGCAGTTAGTCTGTCATAAATTGTGTGCATATGTAATCTATAGGTTAATCACTATGAAAACACAGAAGGCACCGGCCAGGTGGTTCAGTTGGTTGGAGTGTCATCCTGTACACCAAAGGGATGCAGGCTCAATCCCCTGGTCAGGGGCACATGGAAGAAGCAACCAATTGATGTTTCTCTCTCTCTCTAAAAAATCACAGAGGTATAGCTAAAAAGCCAAGAGAGGAAATAAAGAGAAACATTAATAAATACTTCGTTATTTTTTAAAGGCAGGAATGAAGAAACAAACAACATATGGGTTAAATATAAAACAAACAACAAGAAGGTGCACTTAAGATTAAATCAAAATCAGATGTTGGCTTCTTAATAAGTTGATGCTCAGCCAAATACTTCCACTGAAGTCCTTGAAAAACAGAAAGTGACACTTTAGAAACATGATTTCAACTCAAGTGATTGCAAGTGATTGTAGGCACACCAATATAACACTGAACATATGTAAATACCTGCTTCAACTTGTTTGGAATTTAATATAATTTGCAAAAAGAGAAAGATGCACCAGTTTTTTTCACTGTTCAGCCTAATAATAAGCAAATCACACAATAATAAGAAACACCTATATACAATATACACAATGTGTATTCTTTTCACTTTGAATCCGAGAGGCACATATGCATGTGTATGCAGTCTTGTGGAACATATTTTAATGTGTTTGACAAGGACTACTGATACAAGCTAGATAAAAAGTAAAAACCTGTATCTTCCTACAGAGCATTATAGCTCTTGAAATTACTTAATTCATAGAGCTACATCTATGTATCTTAAATTTATCTACATTAATAATGACACTGATTTTATTCTAGGGGATAACCAATGATCCACTCACTCTGGAATTAAAGTGCAAAACTATGAAGAAATTAATCTAGTGAGGTAGATATTTTCCTTTTAGAGTAGTTATGGCCCACAAAACTGAAGTTTTGGTGCTTATGTACCCAATGGATGGAGTTATTTACTTATACAGAGCCATTATATCCCTATTTCCAACCTTTTTTAGGCCAACATGATAGTTCACTGATGATAACTTCTTCCTATTTGAACTGATAACTTCTTCCTATTTGAAATTCACCTAATTTTTTAGTGTTCATACTTAATATATTCATTCCCTATTCCTTGAACTTAAATCCATTCTCTTTCTTTCACCCTTAACATCCCATACCAGCCAAAATGATTCCTCATGGAAATGATGTACTAAAAGAATTTTCTTTTTTTCCTTTTCATAAAGATTTCCCAGACTAAGTCTTCCAAGCAGTGTGGCCTCTTCTAGGAAAATGAGAAATACATTTAAATTATGGACAGGAACCACATAAAAAGTAAAAAATAAAGTATAACTGAATGCTAAGGAAAGAGAAAATAAAACCATAAAATGCTCACTTAAAACCACAAAAGGCAGAAAATGAGTGGAAGACAAAAATAGTAAAAAAGGACAAGGGCAAAAATAGAAAACAATAACAAGTATGGTAGATATTGATTCAACTATATCAAAAAAATACTCTGCCCATGGCCTAAATGAACCAATTAGGAGACAGAGAGTATCAGAGTGGATCAAAAACCACAATACAGCTATCTATTGTCTACAAGAAAACCACTTTAAATACAAAGACACATATAGGTT
Source organism: Anoura caudifer (assembly GCA_004027475.1). Classification (NCBI taxonomy): domain Eukaryota; kingdom Metazoa; phylum Chordata; class Mammalia; order Chiroptera; family Phyllostomidae; genus Anoura; species Anoura caudifer. Next base: position 77,380 of record PVKU01005644.1, on the reverse strand, counting down.
AGAAGTGTATGGATCAAGGAAATTTTATCATGCTAATACTAATCAAAAAAGCAGGAGTAAGTATATTAATTTTAGATAGAACAGATAGCAAAATAAGGAAGTTATTAGAGATAAGAGAGGTCATTTCGTAATAATAAAGAAGATAATTCAGGAAGAAAATATAGTAATTTTTAACAGATATCTGCCTAACAACAGATCATCAAATTGCATGAGCCAAAAACAGATAGAACCGAATTCTATTCATATCAACAGGCTAAAAATTAAAAAATCATATGGTCATATTAATAGCTGTAGAAAAAGCATTTGACAAAACTTAACATTCATTCATAATACAAACTCTCAGTAAACAAGGAATGGAGGGCAACTTTCTCAACTTTATATAAACTATCTACAAAAAAATCTACAGCTAGCATACTTAATGGTGAAAATGAAGGGTAACTTCCTCAACTTGATAGTCTATCTACAACTAACCTACTTAATGGGGAGAATCTCAAAGATTTCCTGCTAAGATAAGGTACAAGGCAAGTGTGTTCCTCTCAACATTGTTTATGAACATTGTACTGAAAGCCCTTGTTAATACAATAATCCAAGAAAGGAAATAAAATGTATACACATTGGGAAGGGAGACATGAACTGTCTTTGATCATAGATGACATGATCTTCTATGTAGAAAATCCAGAAGAATTGACCAAAATAAAACCCCTCCTGGAACTAACAAGTGATACAGTAAGTTTGCAGAATATGAGATTAATACACAAAAGTCAATTACTTTCCTATATACCAACAATTAACACTGAACAACAAATATTCCATTAGCTGGAACTTGGCTGGAACTTGAAATTAAAAGCACAATACCATTTATATTAGGCACTAAAAATTGAATAGTTAGGTATAAATCTAACAAAATATGTATAAGATCTACATGAGGAAAACTACCAAACTCTGATGAGCAAAATTAAACAACTAAATAAATGGAGAGATATCCCATGTTCATGGACAAGACGATTCAATACTGTAAAGATGTCAGTTCTTCCCAATTTGATCTATAGATTCAATTCAATTTCCATCAAAATCCCAGCAAATTATTATATAAATATCAACAAACTTATTCTAAAATTTATATTAGATAAGCAAAAGACCCAGACTAGCCAACGCAATACTGAAGAAGTCAGAGGACTGACACCTGCTGACTTCAAGGCTTACTATAAAGCCATAGTAATCAAAAGGGGGTGCTATTTGTGAAAGAACAGACAATTAGATTGGTAGAACATAATATAAAGCTCAGAAATAGTTTCCCATAAAAACAGTCAAGTGATCATTGACAAAAAGCAAAGGCAATACAATGGAGAAAAGACGGTCCTTTCTACCAAGGTGCTGGAACAATTAGACACCCACATGCAGAAAAAAAGAATATAGACACTGATCTATTTCCTTCATACAAATGAACTCAAAATGGATCACAGACCTAAATGTAAAGCATAAAACTATAAAATGCCTAGAAGATAACATAAAGAAAACCTAGATGACCTTGAGTATATTGATTTTTTAGACAAAATGCCAGACATGATCCATGAAAGAAATAATCAGTTAACTTGAACTTCATTAAAATTAAACACTTCTGCTCTATGAAAGACAATATCAAGAAAAATAAGAAGACAAAACACAGACTGGGAGGAAATACTTGCAAAAGATATATGTGATAGAGGACTGCTATCCAAAATATATAAAGAACTCTTAAAACTCAACAATTTAAAAAATACAACCAATTAAAAATGAGCCAAATATCTAAACAGACACCTCACGAAGGAAGACATACAGATGAATGAAAAAAGCATATAACAGGATAATCTACATTATATGACATCAGAGACATGCAAATTAAAACAATGGAATACCACTACACATATATTAGACTGGCCAAAATTTACAATACTGACAATATCAAATGCGAGCAAGGATGTGGAACAAAAGGAACTCTCATTCAGCACAGCTGGGAATGCAAAAAGTTACTTTGGAAAACAGTTCGGCAGGTTTTTACAAAACTAAACATACTCTTAACAATTGAATGCAGCAATCATGCTCCTTGGTGTTGACCCAAAAGAGTTAAAAACATACCTACACAAAAACCTGCACAAGGATGGTTATAGCAGTTTTATTCATAATTGCCAAAAATTAGAAAAAACCAAGATGTCCTTCAGTAGGTGAATAGATAAAATATGATATGTTCAGCTAATGGAGTATTTGTTATTCAGTGTTTTAAAAATGAGCCATCAAACTATAAAACACACACACACACACACAGAGGAAACTTAAATGCATATTTACTAGGTGAAAGAAGCCAGTCTGAAAAGGTTACATAAGGTATGATTCCAACTACATAAAATTCTGGAAAAGACAAAACTGTGACAATGGTATTGGGTTGGCAAAAAAATTTGTTTGGTTTTTTCCATAAGATGGTTCTAGTAGTGCTTAGTTATCTTCAGCTTCATTCAAAACAATTTTGTTAGATTGTATTGTGACAGCTGTCATATCAGCATGTATTTCTTTTAAAACATCAAAACTGGTGAATTTTGTATAGCTATTTTAATATTGAAGATAAAAAATATACAACATTTTTGCTATATTATGCTTTATTATTTCAAGAAAGGTAAAAATGCAACTGAAACACAAAAAGAGATTTGTGAAGTGTTTGGAGAAGGTGCTGTGACTGATTGAACATGTCAACAGTGATTTGAGAAGTTTCATGTTGGAAATTTCTTCCTGGATGATTGATGCTTCATAGTCAAGTAGACTAGTTGAAGTTGATAGCACTTAAATTGAGACATTAATTGAGAACAATCAACATTATATTGTGCAGAAGATAGCTAACATACTCAAAATATCCAAATCAATAAACTTACTGGTGAAAATGAAAAATGCATCTTTTGTGGAAAAGAACATATGAACTTTTTGGAAAACCCAGTAAAAAAAATCAGCAGTATCCAAGGGTGGCATGGATGTGGGTAGAGATAAATAGAGAGAGCATGAAAGACTTTGAGGGCATTGAAAATATTTTGTAAAATATTACAATGATGGATCTCCATCATTATACCTTTTCCAAACCCACAGAATGTACAATACCAAGAGTTAAGGTAAACTAAGAACTCTGGGTGATTGTGATGGTTCAAGATATGCTCATCCTTGGTTTAAAAAAAAAAAAAAAACTCCCATTCTGGTGAGTGATGTTGATAACAGGGAAGGTGAGGCATGTGGGGGAACCAGGGGTACAGGTGTGTGGGAAATCTCTGTGTCTTCCCTTCAATTTTGTTGTATACCTAAACTTTTTTAAAAGAATAAAGTCTGTTTAAAAAAAAGAAATTATTGCAAGTTAATGACAACTAAATTCAATGTTATCTTTGAAAACGTTTGCTTTAAAAACCTTTCAAGGTCTCAGATCTACAGAAGAATCTCAGTGGAGCTATCAGGAATTAGCCAAGGGTTTGTAAAGGGGAGACCTGGGAGAAGAGTAGAGAAGGGTAAATACGTATCACTAGGCAACCTCTGTGAGCACACACTATGCCTTAATTTTATCATTTGTTTCTGTTAATTCTTTCTTCTGCTTAATGTAATGTGCTTTTGCATTTTTTACCCACACATGAGAACATTTTCTCCATCACTTTTAGAGAAAGAGAAAGGGAGTAAAGAAGAGAGAGAAGCATCAATGTGAGAGAGAAGCATTGATTGGTGCCTCCCGTAAGCCCCCAAACTGGGGGTTGTAGACATCGGAACCACGCCGGGGCAGGATCAAGCCTGCAACCTTTCAGTCACACGGTCACGCTCCAACCAACCGAGCAACACTGGTGAAGGCTGATTTTGCATTTTAATAGGTACATCTTATGATGTAGTCATATAAACATTTTTTTCCATTTTTGCTAAAATTGATGTCATTTGGAGGGAGGGTGGGGGCAATCTCAACCTAACATCTTTATTTCTGATTGATTCCTCTAGTTGGTATCTTACATTGATATAGACAAATTGGTGACATTGGAGGCTCTGTAAAGAAATAGGCAAGCACAAAGAAGACTGTGGAAGGAAAAGAGCTAAGAAAATAGATAAAGGGCATAAGGATAAATCACAAATTTGTGAGACTAGTTGCCGTACAGGGTCCACAAATGACGGAATGCAAATGTGGCTGAAAGGATGGCCCTGCCCTTGCCTGGGAGCAGAGTCCTGACTTTGAGTCTCGTGGGAAAACTGCACACACGCATGCAAAAATAATTTTTAAATAATTAAAATCACAGGACGTGGGGGGAATACAAAATGAACTACAAACAATAATAAAGCAACTTAACTGCATTACAAATGAACAATAAAACTACACTAAAGTGTGTAGGGAAGAAAGAACTAATCTAAGTAACTGTAAAACATCACTTGACTACTTGCTGACAGTCTGAAGACACAAATATTCCACAATAGTTAGTAAATTTGTCACAGGAGTCTGAGTAATTATGAAATGGAATTTCATAGAATGGAGCAAGTCAATAAGTTACACGAATAAGTGAGAGCCCGGTTTCCCATTGCAGAAGAAAGGAATTGCAGATGATAATTGAGAAGGCTGGAGTGAACCCCGGGGTGTTCGACTGGAGCTGCAGGAATCAGTGTATACTCATAATTTTTAGCACACGTTTGGAAAAATACATAAAAAACCAAAGTCGATTTTGATGTAGATGGCTGTGTGTATCCCCTGAGAACACCCAGAAGCAATAACACCACAGTTGGAATGCACGAAACTAGCGCCCGTACTTTGGTTTCTGAACACCGATCACAAATAAAAATAAAAGGGCTCTGGGGCCATGGCTGATTCAAGGCTGAGAAGGAGGAGCACTAGAGGAAACAGCACACCTTCTGTTGTCAGAAAGTACGCAGTAGTGAAAACTAATGATTGGAACATGTAGAAAGGAGATAGGAGCAAAACTGAAAGAATTCCCAATGACCAAATCTGGGGCAATTTGAGCAAAAATATAAACAATAATCGTGGATTATAAATCATAGACTTAAATGTCCATGAGTCTATGCCAATATAAATACATCATTAAATAAGTAAACAAAGGTGGAGAAATGAGTAGTTCTCCCTTAGAATAAAATTTCAAATAATGAATGGAGAAAGAATGATGGAATGCTATTTGGCAAACATCACAGTAAAAATTGTTGCAGGCAAGATTCATCAATGAACACTAAAATTAGTTGGCAAAAGTGTGACGAGAAATAGGATATTTGCATACTCTGACAGTATATCCCCACAAGATAATTACTAATTACAAAGCGAAAAATAGTAACTTTAGTAGCTTTGTAACTAATAGTTACTAATAGTAAGTAACAGTAGCTAATAGTTACTAATAGTAACTAATAGGAGCTTTGTAATTACTAATTACAAAGTGGAAAATGGAGACACTTTTTTCATACTACCTTAGCCTAGTTGTCCAAGTTAGCAACACCATCATGACATGTGTGGATATCATGCGTCCACTCTTATGATGCGCCGAGGACGTAGCATGACTTCTGTGTTTTTCTTACGAAGAATGCATGGCCTGAGTTTAATCATCAAGAAACATTAGGCAAATTCGAAATGGGAGATATTCTACAAAATAATTGGCCATTTTTGCAAACATTTTTCTTTCTTTATTTTTAGAGAGAAGGGTAGGGAGAGAGAAAGAGAAGGAGAGAAACATCAATGTGTGGTTGCCTTGCCCCATCGCTGGGGACCTGGCCTGCAACAAAGGCAGGTGCCCTGGCCAGGAATCAAACCAGTTGACCCTTTGTTTCATAGGTTGGAACTCAATCCACTAAGCCACACTGGCCAGGGCTTTTTTGGGGGACATTTTAAGGTCATGAAATGCAAAGAAAGACTGAGCATCTCAGATCTGAGGAGATTTAAGAGACAAGACACCTGCCCTGGCTGGTATGGCTCAGTTCATTGGAGCACTGTCTCGAAAGTTTGCCCATTAGGGCATATGCCTGGGTTAGGGTTTGATCTCTGTCCAGGAGCTTATGAGAGGCAATCAATTGACATTTCTCTGTTACATTGAAATTTCTCTCTCTCTCTCTCTCTTTCTCTCCCTCTCCTTCCTCTTCCCCCTTCCCCTCCTGCTCCCTCCCTTTCTCTCTCCCTTTCTCTCTAAAAGCAATGAAAAAGATGTCCTCATGTGAGGATTTAAAAAAAGAAAGAAAGAAAGGAGCCATGACAACTAAATGCAATATGGAATCCTAGATTAAATAATTTGGACAATTAACAATCGAATAAGGTCTATTGATTAGTTAACAATATTATATCAATGTTAAATTCCTGCTTTTAATACTTGTACTTTGGCTAAATAAACTATTAACTTTTGTACAAGAACTTTCAGTTCTGTCTGCAGCTTTGTGTATGTCTAAAATTATTTCAAAATTAAAAGTTCAAAATAAACCAAGAACAAACCTTTTTTTTACAATTAATCAAAACTCTTTCTTGTTAATATGCAGCTACAAAATACTGACATATCTTTTAATAAGCATACCATAGATAACATATTGAATTGTGTTTTATACTAAATAGAAGTATCTTCCTTAGAGAATATTTTAGTAACAGTTCTTTGTTCAAAATATTTTTCAAATACTTTTTATGGAATTGCCAGAAGAGTAGATTATGTGGCACTGAGAATATTATATACTTTATTTAAAAAGTTGGGGCCCTGGCTGGTGTGGCTCAGTGGATTAGCACCTGACTGTGAGACAAAGGGTCGCTGGTTCAACTCCCAGTCAGGGCAGATGCCTGGGTTGCGGGCCAGGTCCCCAGTAGGGGGCATAAGAAGCAACCACACATTGATGTTTCTCTCCCTTTCTTTCTCCCTTCCTTCTCCTCTCTCTAAAAAATTAATAAATAAAATATTTTAAAAAATAATAAATAAAAATAAAAAGTTGGGGATAGGGTGGATATGGGAGGGAGGTGGGGAGGGTTGGGGCAGTGGGCTGGGATGGGAGTAAAAGACAGAAAACTGCATAAGAACAACAATTAAAATAAAATTAAATTAAAAAATAAACACAACAAGGAATGTGAACTATAAAAAAAGTTGGGGATATTTTTACTATTATCCAGATATGATAGATAGATGATAAATAAATATACACATATAATCATACATTAATGAATATTTATTCGTATACACTCACCTTGGCTCCAAAACAATTACATCTCTTTTTAAACATTATGATCATCCACAAAGAACAGATTTTCTACCACTGAGAATATTAAAAGCAAAGTTCATTGTAATAATTCTTAAAGAAAAGTCACAAAATATTTTGAGGCAATGATAGGTACTAGAATTCATGTCAGACTTCTGAAGTGACAGCTTTTAAGGATGGTGGCACCCGTAACTTCTGCTATGTTGATAAAATTGGTTTCATTCAATGTTTGGTGATAGACACTTTAAGGACCCTGGGGCACATTCTGACAGCTATAATTCAACAGCGCCAGCCCAAAAGTGTTCTGCTGACTTGTCAAACAGGACCCGCCTCCATGATTGCTATGATTATGACAAAAATCAGTACAAGGGAAACAATTTACATTAGTTGGTTACACTTGAAAAGGAAAAAAAGCTGCAGATAATAGTGGTAACTTCGACTGTTCCTATGAAACTCTATATCACAGATTCCTCTACCCAGCACAGTGAGAAGGACGATCTTTCACGTTCCAGTCATTGCACAGAAGCACCTCTGGGTATTGACAACCAACTGGCAATGGCCGTTTTCACTTCATTGCATAACATTGTTTAATTTTAGAGTAATAATCATGTTTTATGCCATTTTTCACCATTAGTTTTTCCCTTTGCCCTCATCAATATTGGTAACATTGTCATGTAAAAATCTAATTATAAGTTTTTTAATGGTTTAGTTGTATCAAACATCAATTTAGCATTATTTATGTGCTAGAGAACATAAACAATTATTAATCAACTTGATTAATTTTATTAATCAGCATAACTGCATATTAGAAAAATATTATTTCTTCTTTTTGTATTGATTTTGTTTCTATATAAAATTTATAATACATATTACAAACACAACAAAAGTCTTGAGAGATGTCACTCATTTTAATTCAAAACGCACTGCCTCATCATCTTTATGGTATAAAATTATTTGTAATATTCTCTCAAAAAATGCATTTTTAAACATAACAAGAAATGGTAAAATTCTATAAGGGTTTGAAATAATATTAAGTTAAAGCCACAATACATTGTGCCTTGGCCAGGTGGCTCAGTTGGAGCATTGCCCACACACCAAAAGTCTGTGGTTCGACTCAGGGCCAGGGCACACATCTAGGTTGTACGTTCGAACCACAGTTAGGATATGTACAGGAGGCAAGCGATTGATGTTTCTCGTAACAGTGTTTCTCATCTCCTTCTCTCTCTCCCTTCCTCTCTCTCTAATATTAATAAACATATCCTCAGGTAAGGATTGGGAGAGAGAGAGAGAGAGAGAGAAGTGGGTCGAGTACCAGCAAGAGTTTAACAGAATGAGAGACATTTATGTTGGCTTTTAAAAATAAAAACTTACAATGAAAAGAAAAAGTGGTCTATGTAAACACACAGGCAAATGGAATATATATACACAATGGAATATTATTCAGCCATAAAAAGAATGAAAGTTTGCTATTTGTGATGACATGGATGTATTTCACCTACACATGGAATCTAAACCCCCCCACAAAAAAAAACACAATTATTTGGGCAGATTTGGGGGCTCAGCTCCCCTGTGACTCTGTCCCTTTCAGGATTTCCTCCCCTAACCTACTGACTCTTCCTCCACCCTCAACTCTGTCCTTTGAAGCCTCAAGCTTATATGCCTATAATTTTCTGAAACCAAGTTAGGCGTGAATAATGGAGTCCACCCAGGCAAAAGGCCAGAAAGTCATGAACCTTTCCTTTTTTCAATTCTTCTTTCAAGGGTATCCTCTTGTATATTTTCTGTTTGCTTTTCATTTCTTTCCAGTACCTGGAAATGGTTTGGTCTTGTTTTTTTAATCTTCACCCAAGGACATGCTTATGGATTTTAGAAAGAGAGGGAGGGAGGGAAAGAGTGAAACATCAATCGATAGTTTGACTCTTGGACCCAGCTAGTGATCAAACTCACAACCTAGACGTGTGCCCTGACCAAGGATTGAACCTGTGACTTTTTGGTGTACCAGACAATGATCAACCAACTGAGCCACCCGGCTAAGGCAATAGTTGGGTTTTATGATTGCTGTCTTAGGAGGATCAATCCATCCAACTAAGCTACTCTGCTATGACCAGAAGCTAAAATGCCAATATTTTTAAATCTAGGGAAATTTTCCTATAAAACATTGAGGTCATAAAACAAGTTGCATCTTTTTCTTCCAGAAATTTTGTTAACTAAGATATTGCATTTTCCTATCTTAAATTTCCTAGGTCCTTCTGTTTTCACAGCTATTTCATGGTTCAAGTCTCTTCAGCACACAGAAGGTTCAAGCCATAAAATTATATTTGTTAACACAGAGAAAAATCACATTCATTAAAGTTCTCTTCTGTGACAGGCACTGTACTAAGCATTCTGCATGTTTTTTTACATATACATCTTCTGCCAAAGTCCATGCTTGACTTCAAACACATGGCACTCCAGTTTGCTTTCAGATTGGATGTGAATGATAATGATGGTGACAATAACCCTTTTGGAGTCTGGTATCTCATCTGTCAAATTACTAAGACTCCCATCTTTGCCAGTAAATCCCAAGGTGGTTCGTATATTCTCTTTCATATATTTAAATATTTCTCTATGCAGCCAGTGCCATGTTACCTGCTAATGGTTTTAGATGCTACCTTCTTGTTTTGTTTGGTTTTTTCAATTCTACAAACTAACCTTAGAGTGACTTTGAAGTTTGCCACATTGATATCATTCCTTTTTCTTAATATTTTATAAATGCATTTCTGCCCACAACCACAGACCACAATGTGGTGATGGCCAGAGGGAAGGGGGAGCTGGGGCTGGGAGGAGGGGAACAAAGGAGGGAAAATGGGGTCCTCTACAATAGTGTCAATCATAAAAATAAAGGGAAGAAATGCACATGCTGCTTGCTCTTTGAGAGCATTTTTTCTCCTCAATAGTACTGAAATTATTTTAAATTTCAAAGCACAGTGACTTTATTCATTTACATTTTTACAGCACATCTAGTACTGTTAGCATTTTATTTGATAAAAAATTTTAGGTTCTTGAGGAGATTTTGGACAGATTCCTTCGGAAGTGACATTAAAAATTATAATCTAAAGACAAAGTAGCCTCCCCTGAGGAAACTATTATTAAACAAAGAGTGATTAAACAAGAGTTACCTGCCTCAGGACTCTGCATTGTGAAGTCATTCCTTGGGCCAATAGGGAACATATTTACCACCATTTAAATTAGTGTCAACATCCAGTCTTTTGGGAGCTGATTGTTGATTGCAAAACTTACTCAATTTTCCCCCCAGGCTATCAGGTCCTTAGACACACACAACCTCTGGAGGTTAAAGTGTGCATACACTGCTGGGGTTCTTGCACTTGATAGGTTAGGGTTCACCACGCATATGTGCTGTAGACAAATTTTAAATCAGTAGCTCGATGGAATGATGGCATCAGACTTTTAGGATAATATGGGCCCTCTACAGGGAACAAAGGATGGGGCCAAAAAAAGCTATGCAGCCAGGACGTTCCCCTAAATTATTGCACAACTGATCCTATAAAGCTGATGTTCAGCCCATATGTCACAACTTGCACAATTAATTGGTGCTGGGCACTAAATGTTCACATTATAGTTGAGGCAGCCTCTGCAAACCTAACAGCTCTGAGGCCAGTCCAACAAGAACAGATTCCAAGGCATCAGGCTCTTCACACCCACTTCTATACCAACGACTCACACAAGCGTGTCTGACAAATACAGCGTAGGTCACACATGCTTATGACCATATCATAGGAAAGTAGAGAAAGTGTTTCTGACTTCTGTCTTGAGAAAGCACAGATAAATGACTTACGAGATTCCCCAAAGCACAGATTTGCAAAGCTACTGCTCTACCAAAGTCCTAGCACATTTCCACTAGACATTATCAGCACATGGGTGGAATTTGGGGCCATGGATTTAGATGCCAGCAGCCAGGAAAAGGGGATGGTGTGGTTATTCTTGTATATTCATTGAGATGTGTTTCTCATGTTGTTCCTAAAAGATAACTTGTGTATTACTCTACTTGTCAGGGCAGAGTTTATAGAAATATGTGGAGAGATTTAGAAATCAAGAGTGATTATCAGTAGACTTGTGTCCCATGCAAGAACCAGTGCAAACATATAATTTACATGCAAGAGTTTGTAGGCCTCTATATTCCTAAAACACCCTTATAAAATAAAGTAACTTATAAGAAGAGACGAAGTGGGACCTGATGTCTAAAAATATTGAGAACTAGAAGAGAGATTTTAATGGAGATTATACAGTAGAGTTCAGGGGTAGATACTCTTCTAATTGTTATTTCTTTCCCAAGACAAATTTCACATATAAAAGGAAGTGGGTGTTTATAAGTAACTTAGAAAGGAGTCTAAGCACCAAAGGTAGCAACTCACAGAAGGAGAAGAAAGCAGCAGCAATAATATTAGCTTATCACCTTGTCAGTAGTGATGCCTCCCATCAGTGATGCCTCAGATAAGTGTGATCAGAATTGGGGGAGTATGAACAAGCTGACCTTGAGTGTGGAAGCCTTCCAGTCAAGATGGTGGCATAGGCAGACATGGCTCACCTCTTCGCACAACCACATCAAAATTACAACTAAAATATGGAACAACTATCACTCAGAACATTCAGAAATTGAGTTCAATAGAAGTCTCACAACTACGGCATTAATGAAACCACATACATCAAAACTGGTAGGAGAGGCGCAGACACAGAATAAGCTGCTCTCTCACCTATGTGTCATGGAGACAAATTCAGGAGGATATCTCAGGTGCAAGCAGGCCCAGCCCCACACCAGGCACCCCAGCCCAGGGTTCCAGTGTCAGGAAGATAAGTCCCCACAACTTCTGTCTACAAAAATCAGCGGGGATTGGGTCAGTGGAAGAAACTTCTGGAGCCCCAAGCAGTTCCTCTTAAAGAACCCACACATGGACTCACCTACTCAGACTTACTCCTTATTCACCTGTTCATCTGAATCTGTTCATCCAGTGCCAGGGTCGCATCTTGAAGGACACCAGTGGCACACTGGGAGAGGCTGAAGTGTCTGGTATCAGGGCAAGCAGAGGCCATTGTCCCTTGTCTGAGCCCTCCCCATACAGAGCCACGGAACTGGCAGGCTGGTGCCATATCTGAGACTCCATCAACCTGGCTAACACTGTTTGACCTGCCTTGGAGATCCCCAGAGACATTGCTCCACCCAACTTACAGGGCCACCCAAGCTGCTTTTCCGTATGAATGTCTGGTCTTGGCTTAGGCTTCGCAACTTCCTAAATCCTATCAAACAAACAACAGCTGGCCTCAGTGAGTTCCAGGCTTGGCTCTAGCAGCAGCCGGATTAGTTTCACAGCTTGGCTTCACCTGGGAATCTCCAACCCAAGCACAAGTAGCCTTCTCACACTGCTTTATAGCTCAGGAAGGGCAGCTCTGGGCAAAACACAGGTAGGGGCTGATCTTGGCCTGCACCACCCGGGAAATCCCAGGGCCAGTGTACGCAGTGGACCAATATGAACCAAGTCAGAGCACTACCACCCTGCCCCTGCACAGCTCATCCTTCACAGAGGGCGGAGGATGGTGGTCAGGGGTCACAGCCAGTCCTTGCAGCTGACTGGTCTGGGTAAATCTCTCCCAATGATCTGCCAACAGCAACCAAGGCTCAACACAGGAGGAGGGTGAACTCAGCCCACACAAAGGGTGCACCTTGAGTACCCAACTTGGGTGATAGAAGAGGCTATGTCACTGGACACTACAGGACACCTACTACATCAGGCCACACTACCAAAACGGGGAGTTATAGCAGCCCTGCCTAATACACAGAAGCGTGCAAGGAGGCTGCCGAAATGAGGAGACAAAAAAACATGGCCCAAATGAAAGAACAGATCAAAACTCCAGAAAAAGACCTAAATCAAATGGAGATAAGCAATCTATCAGATGCAGAGTTCAAAACAGTGGTTATAAGGATGCTCAAGTAACTTAGGGAGGACCTCAACAACATAAAAAAGATCCAGCCAGAAACTAAAGATTCACTAATTGAAATAAATAACAATTTACAGGGAAACAACAGTTGAACGAATGAAGCTGACAATCAAATCTATGACTTGGAATATAAAGAAGCAAAAAACAACCTATAAGAACAACAAAAAGAAAAAAGAATCCAAAAACATGAGGGTAGCATAAGCAGCCTCTGAGGCAACTTTAAGAGGTCCAATATTCACATCATAGTGGTGACAGAAGAAGAGAAAGAACAAGAAATTGGAAACATATTTAAAAAAAATAATGAAAGGAAACTTCCCTAATTTGGTGAAGGAAATAGACATGCAAGCCCAGGAAGCACAGAGTCCCAAACAAGGTGGACCCAAAGAGGACCACATCAAGATACATCATAATTAAAATGCTAAGGGTTAAAGATAGAGAATCTTACAAGCAGCAAGAGAAAACACAAAGTTACCTAGGAAGGAGTTCCTATAAGACTGTCAAATGATTTCTGAAAAGAAACTTTGCAGGCAAAAAGGAACTAGCAAGAAGTATTCAAAGTGAGGAAAAGCTAGGACATATGACAAAGATTACTCTATCCAGCAAAGCTATCATTTACAATGGAAGAGCAGATAAAGTGCTTCCCAGACAAGGTAAAACTAAAGGAGTTGATCATCACCAAGCCATTCTTACATGAAATGTTAAAGAGACTTATTTATGAAAAAGACGATCAAAACTATGAACATTAAAATGACAACAAACCCACAACTATCAATAACTGAATCTAAAAAATAAAAACAAAAACAAGCTAAGCAAACAACCAGAACAGAAACAGAACCATAGAGATGAGCATCCTTTGGAGGGTTATCAGCTGGGAGGGAGATGGGGGAGAAAGGGAGAAATGGTGCAGGGATCAAGAAGCATAATTGGTAGGAAAAAAAGTAGACAGAGGGATGTTAAGAAGTATAGGAAAGGGAGAAGCCAGCCCTGGCTGGTGTGGCTCAGTGGATTGAGTGCTGGCCGGTGAACAAAAGGGTCGCTGGTTTGATTCCCAGTCAGGGCTCATGCCTGGGTTGTGGGCCAGGTCCTCAACAGGTGGTGCATAAGAGGCAATCATGCAGTGATATTTCTCTCCCTCTCTTTCTCCCTCCCTTCCTCTCTCTCTCTAAAAATAAATAAATAAAATCTTTTTTTAAAAAAAGGAGAAGAAAAAACCAAAGAACTTACACACATGACCCATGGACATGAACTGAGTTGGGAGGATTAATGGAGGGAAGGGGGATCAGGCACAGGGGGACAATGGGAAAAAAATTGGGACAACTGTAATATGATCAATAAAATATACTTAAAAAAGAATTGGGGGAGTAGTTATACTTTTTATTGAATTTTTTATTTTGCAATCTTAAAAACAAAGCTGCACCAAGAAGGTGGCACAATTACTTCTCAATGGAAAATAGAAAATATCTAAGCTTTCCAAATAAAAGAGTTCCCAACCACCCCAAAACTCTCTCCTAGAGCATCTCACAGACACACTTGTTAAGAAAAAAAAGGGCATTTATATATAACATGAGATAAAACTTTCTTATGTTTCTCTTTCAAATCTTTCATAGAAATATATAAAACAAAAAGAGAGAGAAAAAAGTCAAAATCTAATGTACAGATTTTATTCATTTGTTTAACGTTGGTGATATTTTTTATTTCGTCTTGTTTGTGTTCCTTAGGTTATTTCAAAGACACCTGAGTTCTTTATCACACATGTTTTCTTCCAATACATTATTAACATAGTACCTCCTGATAGTGTATCATATCTAAGGGTCTTTTTATCCACCTATCCATACTATCAGATATGTCTTTGATCCTAGTCCCATCCAATAACATAAAAGATTTCTTACATTAATTCCTACATGTAGAAAATTTATGGCAGATTCAGATCTGAAAATAGAAGACCCCAGGAAATGGAAACCCAGAATTAGTTAAAACAGGGAGCAGACGGAAAGACATGAGGAAAGAAGTACAGCCATAGTCACCTGCTTGCATGTTCATCGATCTTGGAAAGCAGAGTGGTGTCTCCGATTGCTTGACCTTGCCACCGTTCCTCTCTCCCGGGACCTGTCCTTCCATTTTCTCCCGTATGACCTGCAATACCAATTTCTCTGTGTCTAGGGGGTCATTCTCAATAGCTGCATGCATATTTATTAACTCTTACTTTAAGGAAAAATATAAACAACATACACAAAAAAGTCTTTTCATATCATAATCAGCTACAATCTCAACTTTTCAAAACAGCGAATGAATAAATGTAACTGAAAAATAGTCTTCTCGTGGCAGATTTAATGTCTCTGCTGGTTTTCATACTACTTATTTTCCCTCCTTTCCCATCTTCTCCTTTTCTTGGTATATTAATTTCGGGATGTTTGCAAAGCTGTCCTAGTCCTCTTCCTCTTCTCTCTCTCTATATATTACCTATCCAAGGAAGCCTGTCTACTTCTATTTTGAATGACACCTACATATCAATGAACCCAAAATTATTCTCTTTAGCATAGACCTTTCACATATAATCTTTCTAAAATTTCCCACTTCTAACTTAACCCAAAGGGAACACCCATCCTCTATCACCAACAACGTCTGTCTTTCTCAAATACCACTGCCTTTACCTGAAGTATTTTAAGTCAACTATGCAAAGATTATTCTTGTTTCTTCTTTTTTTTTTTTTTAACCTCAGTTACACTGCAGACACCTGGCTAACTAGACTAGACTACATAATAATAAATCCATGGACGGTTTTTGGCCAACTAGAAACAGGCATTAGCTGAGATAAAAATCAGACTGACTGTTTTCTTTGGCCGCTTTTCAAGGTCAGTCCCCTAGCACAAACTTTCTCAATGAGGCCACCATGACATGAGTAAGATTCAATAAATGAAGACTGCAGAGAACATCACAGTAAGTGGAGGAGACTCCATTTGTCCTATCCCAGGCTTATTCACTGTAATACCTATTATTAACACATCAGTATATTGTTGATGCCTCAGTTCAAGCTTCATCTGGGTTAATGAAGGCCAGATGGCCCTGCCCACACTATTGTTCTGAGAAGCAAAGCGAAGGAAGGAGCCTGAGATCCCATCATAAAACAGAGGACGACATTCGCACCTCTCCGAATATATCAACACACGCACATCCTCTTAGTCTTGTTCTATTCACCTTTTAATGGGCGTTCATTTTGTTTCTGGGTTGTTTTGTGTGTTGCTTTGCAGGGTGGGGGGGGGGGCATGTTGTTACCTTAACAATGTTACTAGACACTCAGTATTATAATTTGCTCATTTTGGCTTTTCTGAGTTCTAAATTGTGCTTATTTTCTGTTCTTTTTCATTCCTATTTTATGTTCAAATGTATAGAGCTGTCTACTTTGATTTATGAGATACAATGTACATACAAACTCTATCTCAGAATAAGAAAGTGGAAAACACACTGGAAGTCAGAGAATTGTATTTCTGCCTTTGTACAGACCCAGCTGCTTTAAAGAATGTGATTGTGTTTCCACGTCTCAGTTTTCTTATCTCTGCCTGAACTTTCACAGGACTAACATGAAAATAAGAGGAAACGCGTAAGCAAAATGCGCCAGCATGAAGATCTGTACCGAGATTGCCATGGGAAGAAGAAGCATTTGCTTCCCCGTCTGCCCTGGCTGCAACAGCCTACCCTGTCCTCATTCCTCATGACCCAGGTTTTCCATTTACCAGGGAGGCTCCCCCAAGATGGAGTTAATTTATTCTTACATGTTTAAACTTCAGTCACCTTCAAAGTACCCTCCATTTGATGCCATACATCTACCAAGATGTTTTTTCCACGGCTCAAACAGCTTTTGAACTTGTTGATTTTGATGCCTTTTAGTGATTCTGCCTTTTTTTTGTTCACCTCCTCCACATCAGGAAAACATTTCCTTTTGAGGACTTTTTTCAGACAGGGCTCAGGGCAAGATCAGGTGAATAGGGAGGGTGGGGCACAGGGTCATGCTATTTTTAGTCAAAAACTGCTGAACACTCAGTGTGATGTGGGCAAGTAATGTGTAATGTGGGCAGTGTGATGTGGGCTTGGTAAACCCACCACCCATCATGAAATGGGCAAACACAATGAAAGAGTCTTCAAAAAAATTCACCGAAGCTGAACGCTACCTCTCACAACAACGCCAGCTGGCACACTGATACAGATGGGTCCCTAGAGCACTCACCTAGTGAAGGAAGCCTGTCCTACAAGGGGCTCACCTCCCAGAAGATAATTTCATCTTTTGGTGTCCTTCCTCTTATATTTTGATGATACTATATAAAGAATACACAAAAGCACACACATGCCTTCGACATAAGCCATTCTAAAACATTTTAAGTTCTGATAAACTGACACAATAATATATTTATGGCCCAGGTGTTGTTGTTTCAGTCGTTGTTGTTGTTGTTTGGGTTTTTTTAGATGAACAGAAAATATATTCTGTGGCCAGCTTCCGTATTGTATTCCCTATTCATTTTCCATTCATCTCTCTCCCACGCGGATCTCAACCAAGGCAGTATGACATCTCGGGCCCAATAAATCTATGTTGTTGGGGTTGTCCCGGCCTTTCAGAAGGTGCAGGACCTCTCTGGAAACTGCCCACCAGATGCCGATAGCACACATGTACCCCCAGTTTTGACGACCAAAAATGTCTTTAGACACGGCCAAGTGTCCCGTGGCAGGCAATGCCATTCCCAGTTCAGAACCACTGTTCTGACAGGACTAAGAATGGCTTTCCTTGGAGATGACTTTCCTGAGAGTTAAGGAATAATGTATGTTTTATTACCAATTATATGTGTAAGACAAGGTAAATCTGGGGGACCCACTTCCAAAGCTGAATGGAAAAGAGGGTTCATATCAGAGAATCTAAGCATCACTCCGTGTATATATTTCTATTCCCCATCTTATTGAAACTACATCCAAACTTTCTATTGAATATTTATTATGAACTTAAAAAATCTTAAGACCTGCATATGAGGTAAGATGAGAAGAAGAAATGCATTTACTTACTGAAGATCTTCTGTGGTCCAATCTCCATATTTGGTGGGTTTCATACATTATCTGTTATTCCACTGAATATAATAGGTAAAAGGACGAGTTCTATGGAAGACAAAGCTGAGTGTGCCCTGTCTCAGCCACTTCTTTGTTTTGCAACATTGAATACATTGTTTTACTTCTTTGAGCCACAATTTCCTCATGTGTACATATGGTTAATAATAGTATCTTCCATGTAGGGTTATTTTGAAATTTAAATATAACAATACATGAGAAAGTCACAACAATTCTCATGCAGCAAATATTCCCAGTTGTAAAATAGGGAATAGTCTTTCATCATAGGAATATAGGGCAAATGACAAGTCCTTCAAACTTTATGTTCTTTAAATAAAATTCTAGCCCCAGCTGGTATGGCTCAGTGGATTGAGTGCCAGCCTGCAAACCAAAGCATCACTGGTTCGATTCCCAGTCCAGCCACATGTCTATGTTGCAGACCAGGTCCCCAGTAGGGGGTGCTGGAGAATCAACCACACATTAATGTTTCTCTTCCTCCATTTCTCCCTCCCTTCCCCCTCTCTAAAAATAAATAAATAAAATATTTTTAAAAGAAAAAATAATTTTGTTAAAGAATAAAATTTTAATAATTTAATATCTATCACTTATCTAATTTCTTTTTACATATATAGCAATTTTTCGAGTTTTTCATCCTCAGGAGATTAATGCTGCATGACAAATTCTGTCAGGCTAAAACTGATAATGCCCTTTGGTTTATTTCCAGCAACAATTAATGAGCCTTTTTGAGACCCAGTGTCATCTGTAAAAACAAAAGTCTGAATACTCAAGCATGGATGCATTTTTAATGCAGTCTGTGAATAATAATAATGGATTATAAATTAACAATATGTCAAAGAAGGCAAAGTAGAAATTTCACCATCTCGTATTGTTTTTTTCTTTGATACTATCATATTTACATAATTTTTTAAAAAAGAATTTTAAACATCATGTTTGAATTTAATGAGTACAATACAGCCAACTTGAAATGCTCAATTTTTGCCAATTTTGATATTGCAGTGACACAGAAATAAGTCAAGAGTGATGACCTAGTAAAATTGTACAGATAACTGCTTGACCCTTATTTTCTGTCTCTGGAAAAGCTAAACTAGGTCTGGAGGGTAAGCATGATCATTAAGTTTTCTCTTCCTATGGCTGCTCCTTCATCAGTAAATTTGGGTAGGGATTCTAACAGCTGAATTTGGAAGAAATCTAAATCACAGATGGTTTGAAGAGCAAATGAGCAAATTTCATGCTTCTACATAGTGCATGTTATATTCCAGTGATAAAAGTCCAAATATAAATATGCATATATATTTACATATATATTAAACTACATTTAATTTCAACTTGATTTAAATATGTTTAGGTGTATACATTTTAATCTTGAATATTTAAAACATAAATATTAAATATAATAAGTAGCTCATGAACTACTAACTTGCATTTAAACTAAGATAGTATTTAATTCCTATAGAATCCCTATTTTTTTTAGAAAAGTCTATATTTAAAAAATGCTAAAAATTCCAATCACTGCATCCAGAAAAATGTAGATAACTTTTAAACATTAAATCAGCTGGGACCATAGTAACTGACTAGCTCCCACATATCTAGTAATTAGTTGAGCCCTTTTTTGGCCTAAAAGGGCTATTTCATAAATTATTCCAGTTACATATTAGTAATACAACTGAACCTAATTTTGGTATTAAATTTTTAAACGGACAACTTTTACTTAAATTTTATATTCAAACTTATAGGTCATACACATTTTAAAGGTTTGTGATGATGCATTTTTTCCAAATGCATTTACCTCAAAGAATCCTGCCTGCGGCTGCCATACCCCAGGAAGGACCCTATAACTGCGATCCAGAGGCCAAAGTTTGCTTGTATCCTACTTACCAACTCCATAAACTCAGACAAGCCACTTCATCTCTTAGAACACCTGATTACTTATTGGCAAAATCAGGATAACACATGCTTTAGGGGCTTGGTGAAAGATAAAATTTCATATGTGCAAGTAATAGTGTCAATAGAAGTACTATATCGATGGTATATTATTATTAGCACCTGCCACCAGTTTACAGACATGGTTAAAACATCGTCCTTTGACAACCATTGAGTTTATAATCTCACTGGACGTGTAAAAGACAATTAAGTGACACAAGCAAGAATTGCTGCAAGAGGATGGCCATACAAATGCCCATACTCAACCTGGCCAACAGTAAGAGATATTATTTGAAGAAAATTAGGCTAATCTTACCACCTTCCCTCCTCTCTCCTCTTAGCTTCCTTTCTTGCGGTTCTTGGCTCTTCTATTCAAAGCTGCTTCCCTGGAAACCACATAAATAAAAATTCAGGAGATAGTACACTAAGCAAAGTTATGAGAAGAACCTAAACGTGGAAAGACTTACCACAAAGTTCTGAGAGGAAAATCCCATCTAAGGCTAACAAGTATGTAGAGTTAATATAGTGAGTTAATTTTGGCATTTATTTGGCAGTGGAGAGGTAAAAAAAAGGTTTAAGAGACAATCTTCATGCAGAAGAAAATGTCACAGAGTAGAATTGGGATATTATTAAAGATTATTTGTCTAAGGCTTTCTGTGGACACATAGCAAAGCAGACAACTCATTTTCTTTTTTTATGTTATTTTTTTAGCTTTCATGTGAAAATATGCTTAATGTAGTCAATACAAAACAAACAGTCTCCACATTGCCAATCCAAATAAAAAATAATATGGAGACATTCACAAATACACAGTGATAGGCTCTCAAAGAATGTTTGGCCTACATTTCTGTATTTTAGTTTTTAATTCTTTTTTTAACTTTTATTTATTTGTTATTTATTTATCTTTTTTTTAACATTCTTTTACTGTTGCTCAAGTACAGTATTCTGCCTTTTCCCCCAGTTGTCTACATGAATCCTGAGAGCCTTTAGCATGTCAACTTGCCTTGTGCGGGTCCAAGAGGCAAATATGTCTGCAAAATTTAGAAAACTCATTTGGCCATGGAAAACTGTTTATAGGTTAAAAGTGTGTGGGCCTAAAACTCTGTAGAGTGCATAAAGAATTGATTTAATGGAGTCTTAGGGCACTGGAGACAGGGGGCATGAGGAAGTGTTTATAGAACAATGTGTTACGGGGCATCAAATAAAAGGTTGAGTTTGGACTGCTATCTAATGTCTCCGATCAGTCCGTGAGGCCCTTTCAGAAACATCTCCAGCCCCATTGCAGCTGTTCCCTCACATGCAAATATCTGAAAGGGCTGGCTTACTCTCCACGTGACCACGTACAGCTGCCCCCGATACTTGGTGGTCCGTTTCTGCACAGACACTCTGGAAGTCCCTATTGCCCACCAGGCAGCCCCCTTGGACGCTCTGAGATGACTCCAGGCTTATGGCCCTGCTTTAATACTCTAATCTCTTCAACCGCACTGTTTTATATTCTCCCAAGGAGCTTCCAAATTTGGTTGTAAGCCAATTCTTTTGTAAATAAGCTTAAGTCATCTTGCACCTTGCTTTGGTTGTGGAATTCTTGACATCTGTTGGGTGATTTTTGGTATTCAGGCCCTAGCCAAAGTTAGAGTCCCAAATTAGCCTTCAATTTCAACTGCAGTAATGAATGTATTCCTTCACACATACATGCATTCATTCACTCGGCTTAATTTATTGAAGGTTGACTAGTGTTTGGGATCCGGAGCAGAGGAAGAAAAGTTGGTTGGATACTTTCTCCCACCTCTTAAAAAGAAAGGAATAAAAGATGATTACAGATGGAGGTAGTTTGTGGGTGACAGCTGAGGCTTATGTTTTACTCCTATCCAAATGTTTTCCCTCCCAACTGCATATAAAATAGGAGATTAAAATACTGTGTACACATAATGAGATCTTGGCAGGAAAGTTTCAAGGAATAGAAACAAAGCTACCCTAACAATTGTGATTAATGAGTAATTGCTCTTACTTTAACATCGAAAGGGGTCAAATATATTATAAACTTATTAGCATACTCATTAACCAAGCCTTCTTATTACTCTAACAGGAAAATAAATTAAACTACAAAAAAAAATTAAAGGCTATAATTGTCTATGTTTGCAGAAAAGCCAGCATTCCAGATGCTTTCTATCTTCAACAAAGAACTTTAAGATAGCAAACATTGTTTTAAGATATGCTCCAATTTTTATTAAATCCCTCTGAGGAAAAATTAAGAGAAAATATTTGTAGTGTGCATTCAATGTGTTATATATTAAACAATTAGACACAGTTAAACCATTAATTATCCATTGCCATCTAGAATGTATAACTCTCTGTGCCTTGCTATGCTTTATTTTTGTTTGGCTAAAAATGGAAAGAAAAAAAATACTGCATTTTGTATGCTGCAAAAGGGAGTACTTAATATTCTCAGAACATCATGTGAATATACAGATGCATGTGGTATTCCAGTAAGAAAAAAAATTGCACTGTCTTTGGCATGTGAATGACAAAGGGGAAATTGCTTCCCACTCTGAAGGGGAAAATCAAAGAATTATAGAATGTAAAATTTTAGGATACCATTAAAACTGTTTCCTTATCAGAAGGTGTCTAAAAATGTATCCCATTTGCAATGCCTCCCCCAGCCAACCATCACCACCCTGGCCTGCGCCACGAACGTCTGTCTGGGTGAGTGCCGCAGCCTCCTGATTTTGCTGCTCTTTCCGCCTGTGTCTTTCTACAGTCTTTTCCATGAGGCCATCAGAGTGGTCTTTTTAAAAAACAGAAATCAGATCATGACTCTTTTCTCAGAAATCTCAAAAAACTCCCTATCTCACTCAAAAAAATCCTAAATTATTAAAATAATGTAGAAGGCACTCTGGGGCCTGCTGCCCATCTCCACTCCGCTCACTCTCACTGCTCCCGCAGCACCTGCCTCCCGGCCGCTCCCCAGACACCGCTCCCGGGCCTTTGTGCTGCTGTTCCCTGCCCTGGAAGGCTCTCTCCTGAGTACTGCATGTCTAGCTGTTCCAGTCCTGCAGGACTCTGCTCAGGTAGCATCCTTCCTGTGAGGCTTCCACGATCCCCCTCATCACTTCCCAGCCCCAGTCTTGTCTTTAGTTCCACCACAACACTGATCCTGTTTCACACGTCTCCCACACTGGGTCCCTGCTAGAATGTATTTTTCATGAGGCAGAATGTTATCTGTGCTTGTCAATGCTGTGTCTGCTGGGAGTCATAACAGTACCTGAGCCATAGAAAGCACTCAATAAATACCTTTTGGGTGAATTCGATGAATCAAAATTATGATTGCGTGTTAATTTATGATAGTTTAAGTGGATGACATGATTCGTGATTCGGGAGGGAGAATGTCAAACTCATCTTTCCCACCCCTAGCCCTCTCTTAATTCCTGTTAACACCTGAGAAGAGGTCCTAGATGTGACCGAAATGAAGTATATTTGGAGGAAGGGGGCAGTGTGACTAGAGTCAAGGTAAAGAGAAAGAATAAGACTGACATGGAACTGGAGGGGGCGGGGCTTACAGCTGTAGATGATGTCGTAACTAGGGCTGCCAGATCAGAGGACTCCCAGTTACATTCAAATTCCAAATAAGCTGTTTATATAAATTTAACTATAGTGTGCCTCAATACCTATGTTTTATATCATTATCAACTCTAGATAGTAAATATGGTCAAACACTTATGACAGGATCAGGGAATCACTTGGTTGTCATTTGTAAAAAGAGACTATAAAAGAAGACAGTCTAGAAAGTTAGCTACACAAATTTAAAATAGAATCTAAAGGTAATAATACATTCTGGATGGAGAGGGGATAAAAGCAGTCATACACTTCCAATTTTAATGTAGATCCATTGTCCAAATGTTTATTTTCTTCATGTTATCTACAAAATAAATCATTGAGATGATTAAGAAAAATAACTATAGTAATAATTTTAGTCCAAATTTAATCCTCTGCCACTTAGATTTCCATATCATAACTATCTCAGATTCCTAAAGAGCTCTTGCATTTAAAAAGCAATTCCTTTTTTATTCTCAAAAGAGAATAAAAAATTTAAAATGTAGCAGATTACCATTCTTCTTCCTCTACAGTGAAAAATGTCATGTCCAGAACTCTTTCTTACATATTATTCTATCATATTAGCTTAAGCAATGAAAAGTCTGTACTTTGCATTTTGTGAAATTTTCAAGATTTTTTTATTCTTTTGAAAATAGTGGTTTTCAACTATCTTGATTCAGAAGATATTATTGAATATTAAAATTTGGGAAAAGGACTAAAATATTCAAACAACATTAACAAATCCAATAATTTCAACAAAATATTGCCTTAGACTTGTATCTTCACAATATTAATATTTATATCTTGGTTATCTTTCTGTATTGAGATGCCAGAGAGAAAAACTGTTTACTGCTCTCAACTTTCTCTACTGTATGCACCAGGGATGAATTCTTCCGTGTTCTAATAAACATGATTATTTTTCATCAAAACTAGCTTGATTTCATGCTTATTCCACAGAAGCTAATACCATCTCTACACATTTCATATACGAGTTCTGTCTAGAAGGTATCCAGAGACATTTACTGAAGAAGATACAAGATACAAGAAACATTGTACATACGACAATGACACCTCAGTTCCCTTCAAAGTAAGCACCTTGGGATCTCACACAGTTCTCCCGATCGCCATCAGCTTCCCTGTCACATTTTCCTGAATTTCATCAATGTCTGAAATCTCCTTTTTCAAAGGTGATTTTAGTTTGGGGAAAATGCAAAAGTTGCAAGGGTACCAAATCTGGGCTGCAGGGGAGCTGAGTCACCTGGGTGATTTGATGCTTTGAAAAAAAACTCTGTAGGAGACATGATGTATGGGCGGGTGTGCATTGTCATGATGAAGCTGCCAATCACCAGTTGCCCATAGCTGCAGCCTTATGAATTATCTGAATAGTTTCCACAGAGGAATGTTCAAGATTAATGCAAAATTTGATGCAGATTCATTGTTCTACTGGCTCAGTCATTTTGAATGTAAGGGCCACACAGTACACATGCTCATTCAAGGGCATCTGCCTCCCCCACTGACAAGTACAATTAAGTCATCATAATTCATACATGTGCATTCCAGTCTATCCTCCTAGGATGCCAGTTTACATAATATCACACAAAGCATTCTCATTATATTAACGACTGGACTTTTTCCAGATGACCCCATATTATCACTTATTCATTATTTTATTATTTATTTGTATTATAACTGTAAACCTACTTTTGAATACCCCTGTATATATATTCATGGCAATTAGTTCAAGTTTTTCCAATTTTTGTAGTTTAATTATTTGATATTATTATACATTTTTAACTGATTACCATATCAATTACTAAAAGTTGTTTTAAACACCCTCCATTATGTTGCAATTTGTCAATTTATTTCTATGTTTTTTTCTGTAAGTGTTATAAAGTTATATTACAGGGGGATAGAAACTTATATTTTTATATCTTCCTGGTGAATTAAGCTTCATTTTCGTTGTGGAAAACTTCATTACATCTATCCATTCTTTTTAGCCTGAAGTTCATTTAGTCTGACGCTAAAATAGTTTGTTTCAGTTAGAATTGTTTGATACAGTTTCCAATATTTTTGCTGTCAAGCTTTCTCTTTCTTTATATTTTAGGTATGTTTCTTAATCTACCTATTAATGACTTTAAAAAAAAAAACACAACCTGATTATCTTTTTTTAATTAGCAGTAGAGTTTTAGTCCACCTAGTTTTACCAGGTTACCATATATTTGGATTTCTTGCAACTATCATACTCACATTTTGTCTTTCCTTCCTTCCTCCCTCCCTCCCTTCCTGCCTCTTTCTTTCCTCCTCCCTTCCTTCCTCTTTCCTTCTTTTCATTTTCCTTCTTTAGTCCTATTCTTTTGTTTCCTATGAATTTAGCATACATACTTCAGAAAGTATAAAAATTAACCAATATATCTGCTCTTATCCCCCAAAAATTTAAGCTTAGAAAGTTTTAACCCAATTACCCCAGTGCCAATTCATATATTACTCTTATCTCCAATTCTACTTCATTAGCATGATGAACTAGACACTGCAGCAGGTGCTCTGGCATGGCCCCTCCTTTGGTATCCATGCCTTTGTGTAACCCGATATCCTTGAGTGTGGGTGACACCAGTGGCTTGCTTCTAGTCAACAGAATCTGGCAAAGATGATAGGATGTCATGTCCATGATTGCTTTATGATATATAAAACCATTTTGTTAGCTGACTTGCTCTACAGATTCTCTTTTCCTGCTTGACAGAGTAAAAATTTCCCTTGAAGAAGCTTATGTGCCAAGAAACTGTGGGAGGATGATAAGAGAGATACATGGCCTCTTTCTGACAATCGACAAGAACATAAAGCCTTTTGTGCAAAGAAGTGAAATTTTCCAGTCATCAAATAATCTTGGAAGCAGACCCTTTTCCACTTGGACCTCAGATGAGACACACCTTGAGGAGAGCCTTGTGACATCCTGCTCTCAAGAACCCAGCTAAACTATGCCACAATTCTGGCTCAGAAATTGTGGGAAATAGTAAATGTGTAGTAATGTTATATGTTTTTTTTTTCAAATATGTTTGGTCAATTTTTATAGTTTCATATATTTAGACTTCTCTTATACATATTTACAATTCTTTCTTTCTTTAAGTGTATCTGATGCATTTGTTTTATATTCTTGAGTAGTGATTTGAATATCCGTGATTCAGCAGATCTGTTTGATTCTGCTGCTTATGATTTTAAAATGTTCTTTTTCAGGATACCATGCTTCCCTAAATGTTTTATGATTTTTCATGTGCATGTGGATCCTTGGAATTTTTTCAGCCAAATTTTTTTGAAGATTACTTTCTTCAGAGGATGTTGACATTTCCCTTTGTTATGATCCTATAGCTATTTCCCACTCAACATCTTTTCCAATGAACAAAATGTATGTTTTTTTCTGTTGTTGGTGAGGAGCAAAGAAACATTATCATTCTGAACTATGATAAATTCAGATTGAGATTAACAGGACTACACAGGTAGAATGAACAATGATAGGCCTGAGACTCCTGAGAGACTCTACTTCTCACTACTAAATGACACCAAGGTTAAAACAGAATTTACTTGGAGTCCCCTTCTATATATCAGTTTATTTCTCATTCACTTGTATACTTCTCTGAGGGTTCCAACTTTATTTATGGATTTCCTATTGGACACCTCCTCTTTTGGACCCAGGTGGTCTACCATGTCCTATGTGATGATCTAAACAGAGGCTTCATGTCCATGAGCCGTTTTTCCTTTTTTGTTCAATCCCTCCACCCCCTCACCTCCCCCCAACCCTGAGCTGTCATCCTGCTCTCTGTGAGTCTGCCCCCATTTTCCTTGTTTGTTCAGTTTGTTCATTAGATTCCACATATGAGCGAAGTCATATGGTATTTGTCTTTCTCTGACTGGTTTATTTCAATTAGCTTAATGCTCTCAATTCCATCCATGCTATCACAAAGGGTAGGAGCTCCTTCTTTCTTTCTGCTGCATAGAATTCCATTGTGTAAATGTACCATAGATGTTTGATCCACTCATTTACTATTGGGCATTAGGTTGCTTCCAGCACTTGGCTGTTGTAAATTGTGCTGCTGTGAACTTTGGGGTGCATAGGTGCTTTTGGATCAGTGCTTCAGGGTTCTTAGGATATAATCCCAGAAGTGGAATTGCTGAGTCAAAAGGCAGTTCCAGTTTTAGTTTTCTGAGAAAATTCCATACTGTTTTCCACAGTGGCTGCACCAGGCTGCATTTCCATGGACAGTGCACTAGGGTTCCCTTTTCTCCGCATCCTCTCCAACACTTGTTTGTTGATTTGTTTACATTGGTCATTCTCACCAGTATGAAGTGGTATTTCATTGTGGTTTTAATTTGCATCTCTCTGATAGCTAGCAATATTGAGCATCTTTTCATGTGTCTCTGGATCCTCTGTATGTCCTCCTTGGAGAAGTGTCTGTTCAAGTCTTTTGCCCATATATTTATTGGGTTGTTTGTCTTCCTGGAGTGGAATTGTATGAGTTCTTTATATATTTTGAAAATCAAACCCTTGTCCAAGGTTTCACTGGCAAATATATTTTCCCATATAGTTGGTTCTCTTTTCATTTTAAAGCTGTTTTCTTTAGCCATGCAGAAGCTTTTTAATTTGATGAGGTCCCATTTGTTTATTCTTTCCTTTATGTCCCTTGCTCTAGGGGACATGTTAGTGAAAATATTGCTGCGTGAAATATCTGAGATTTTCCTGCCTATGTTCTCCTCTAGGACTTTAATGGTGTCACAGCCTATATTTAAGTCTTTTATTCACCTTGAATTTATTTTTGTGTATGATGTAAGCTGGTAATCAAGTTTCACTTCTTTGCATGTAGCTTAATTATGCGGATATTGCTCATCTAAGAATAAACTGTGTTTCACATACTCACAACTGTAAACCTACTTTTGCTCACCCTAGTATGCTTGTGTGAAAACATCACACCCCAGTATAATAAACTATACATTTATGTCAATTACAGAATTTATAGTTACCACACTGTATAAAGTGTAATGATGGAAATTTAAGCTATGGAAATGGATAGGGTCATCCACTATATATAGTGTATATATACTACATACCACTATAGTATATATACTATACCACTATATATACTATATATAGGTAGAAGGAAAAAGGGAAAGGTTTTAGACAGAACCCTGTGTATGAGCTGAGTGTTAAGGGCAAATATTTATTACTTCTAAATCATTTTCCTGGACTTGGCAATTTTTTTTCAGCTCCAACTAAAAATCTCCATCTGGTTTTCTGTAGGTTTATCAAGTAAATTGTTTTTCAAATTAAATTAATTAATCATACGGACCACATGAATCCTCTTCCCATGTGCCTTATTTCAGAACCGAAAACCTTTACAGACAATGGTATATTGCAGAAGCTCTCGCCTCCAACTTTCTCTCAGGTTTAATCAATGTGAGTCTCTGAGCGGAGATCCAAGGGTTGGAAGAAGAGTGGCCAGAGTGTTCACTGACATCCCTCCCACCCATCTGAGTCCCAGCTTAATTCTGGAAATGTCTGCTGCGGCTCTGGCCACTGCGCCTATGGATTGTAAGGACCTCTGCTGCTGGTAGTGTCTGGCTGCCTTGCGGTACCTGCTGCTCCCCAGCACCCTGAACGCACCTGTGTACACAGCTTTTTATTAAATTATTTCTAAGCAAACCCTTTTGAGCTTGCCATCTGTTTCCTGCTGGGGGTGTGAAGGATCCATCACCAATAAATTTCAAACATGATTCTTAGACAAATGCAAAAGTAATCTTGTAACCCTAATAAACAGAAGTTGGCAGCCAATCTTCAAAAATACGAACAAATCTATGTTGAAAAGCAGAGGGTTTTCCTCACAGAGGGGCATGCATAATTTAGAAGTTATTATCCATTCCTGAATAAGCAAGTTCTCAGCTGCATACTGATTTATATTCTCTTGATTTCTTTTAATGTGAGCTTCCATAGTATAATGTTTCCTAGCTTCTTTTATTTCACGTCTGTTGAACTAGAAGATAAAATAGTAAAATAGTCTACTGATGTTCACAGTACTCTTATTTCATCTCTAAAAGATGTATATCTTTGAAATGCAGTTGTGAATACCAAAACTTTTAGGCAGCTACCTCAATTTTTTATTTTGTTATGTTGTTCATTTCTCTTTCTTAGTGAAAAATCCTCAATGCCATTTCTTTTTGAGATATAATTTATCTCTAGTTTGCTGTCAGCATCCATATCATCTATGGATTGAAATCTGTGCCTCCCATAAATCAACTTGATTTGAACTTGTCTCCCTTTGTCTCCTGCCGCCCTTGTTTCATCCCCCATTCTTTCTCTAATCTTCCTCTCCCCACTGCCTCACCTATTTTTGACTATTTATAGGACAAATATTTAGTCTGGCCGTAAAGTCATGTGTTAAGGATATTTTTCCAAGCTGATTTATTTTAGGTATTCAGTGTAATATCCCTGAAGTCCTAACAAGGAAGTTCCTCAAAGGCTTGCTCGCTAGCTAGATAAGTAACTTATCAACAAAACCTTGGTAGGTTAATTGTATAAAATTCTCCAAACCCTAGAGCAATTTGTTTCTCTTCCTCTGGGAGGCTGGGATCGTCAAAGCGTTTTTGAGAAAGGTAGGCAAGTTGAGTCTGATTATAACCTGCCAGCAGGAGCATGTCAAGACACTGGAATTGAGTGCACTGACCACTGCTAGTCCAGAAAAACAAGGGAAACCTGGAGACAGACTGGGCATATTCAGAGGAGTCATACTTCTTCTCTACTAAGAGACAGGATTTTATATATTATTGTGCATAATATATAATATTATACTATTGGGCATAATGTGCATGCACAGGGTCACTTTTAAATGCACACACTGGAGAATATAACATGACACGTATGAGCATTCTATCAAAAGTCCTAATTCTTTTGTCAATCCAATGTTTCAGGGAGACAGAATAGAGTGCTTTTATTGCCTGGGCATTTAACAGCAGTGCAATATATGATCAAAACAAAATTTTTTAGAGTTCCAGCCTTTGTTGAAATGATTAGTCATTTAGCTAGATTCATGAAACAAATATACTCCAGATGATACTATCTTACATATCAAACTATTTGTAACAAAAGGCTTTCTTAATACCCTCAGCTTTAATTATTGACTTTGTTAAAAATGATTTTGATTTATAATTCTAAGTGTCTTCTCATCTTGAGATTTCCAAGGACACTCTTACAATAAATGAAATAGAGACTCTCAACTAAAGAAAGTCATATTGTACCAAACAAAAGTGGGGTCCAGCTGCCCATCATCAAACCCAGGCATATTCCAAAGACAAAGGTTGGTGGCGAAGGAAAAAGGTCTTTATTATGATGTTGCACAATTTGGGGAAGCAAGGAACTTCCTGGCCCCAAGCTCCTCACTTCCACAAAACACAGAAATCAAAAAAGACTGAAATCCAAAACCATGCCCAGAAATCCCACTCCAGGAACTGCTAGGCAGACTGTTCTCTGGCTTCAGGCTCCCTGGAGTCTGCATATGAAACCCACACCACCATTGCCACACCATGTCTTCCTGTGCCAGGAGCCTGGAGCTGCTGCCAACCACTGCAGCCAGTTGTATCGGGGCTCTATCCACAGATTCCAGAGGAAGAGAGGGGCGGGGTGTCCAGGACTATCTGTGCAGTAGCAGAAGATGCCATAACATCCCTTGGGCTGCCACCAGGCCATGCATCCCTAGGGTGTGACCTAGCATGCACAGCACAGCTGGCCCCAACAGGGCGAGTGAGGGGAAACTGGGATGTGCTTCTCCCTTCCTTCTGTTTAAATCTCCCAACCCAAAATTCCATGCATTCCAGGAGGTTTCAGCTCCCTAGCCAATCTCGTCCTTTTCCAGGGCTAGACTGGCAGGTCAGCATCTTCCTCTGCCACTCTGTTCCAGAAAGGTGTAGGCGGGCTTTTCCCTCCATCAATCACACTCACAGGCCTCCCACAGATTCTGCACAGGGCCCCCTCTGCCACCTCTCTGCCTGGGGTTAGGGAAATCTGCTGTCACACTCCACACCAGCTGCGTGGTTTCAACACTGCCGCCTCCAGCTCTTCCTGTGACCTCAACACTTGGCCCCTTCTGCCCCGTGGTCTGGCCAGCTCTGGTACAGATCTATTCGTACAATATTCATGGTGTTTAACTAATATCCTCATAGTGCTTCTTGTTTTCTGAGTATAATTTGTAATTTCTTCACCTAACCAAACTCAACCATCGTTGTCTTTCTAATTTCTACTGCAACCTTACAGAATATAATCAAAACTGTATAAATCTTATTAATAGTAGAGTTTTGGGTCACTTACTAGAGAAATCAATAGAAGCAAAGTCTTGTAATCTCACTCTGCAAAAGCTCCCCTACCCCTGGCAGTTTCAAGATTGTTCATCCAATCTCCTGGGTGGATACTAAGTCTTTCACTTTTGCCATGTAGGCTGATATCCCCCTGACCCTTCATCCCATACCTACTCTCTGTTGCTCTAGGATGGCACTGACATGACATGGACTGACATTGGCATGATTTTGGTCTATGCAATAACTTATCCAAGGCATTCATGTTATTTCTTCAAGGTCTACACTCTTTCCGTAGGCTGTTTTTCTTCCCTTGCCATCTACTTTATTCTAGCTGAGGTGTCTTGATAGTATAACAGATTTTGTTACAAGTTCACAAAATGATTTCTAAGTTTCTTGAAGCAATAAAGGTACACCTCTTTTTACTCACTCTTCCAGTTCCCTGGTAAATAGGAACTGCAGGCAAATCCTCACAATTAAATCAAAGATCAAAGCACAATGACCCTTTCAAAAGTATCCTCTCCTATTTACAATCTGCAAGTCACTCTGGACATAACTCTTCCCTGTCCCACAGCCTTGTGGTGAAGACTAAGATAAAAATAAAGCATTTGTAACTTAACATAGTAAATATATAATAAATATTATTATCATTATTATATTCAATATTAAAATCAGCTAAGAATAAGATTATTGGGTTTTGATATCAGATTCTGGCCAAGATGGAGGCATAGGTAGAAATGCTTCACTTTCTTGTACAACCAAAAGAAGGATAACAACTGATTTAAAAACGAAAAACAACCAGAACTGCCAGAAAATCAAACTGCATGCAAGTCCAACAACCAAGGAGTTAAAGAAGAAACATTGATCCAGACTAGCAGGAGGGGCAGAGATGGGAAGCCAGGGCAAAGAGGACATGCAGCAAGATGGATGAGGTGGCAGCTAGAGGACAGGACTTTCCACATTTGGGTGTGGATAAGCAAGGACTAAGAACTGGGGAGGGAGGCAAACCACACTACCAAGGGTCCCAGTGCGGAAAAATAAAGCCTCAAAACCCCTACCTGTAAAAACCTGTGGGGGTTGCAGCAGGAGAAACTCCCAGCTTCACAGGAGAGATCCTGTTGGAGAGGCCCACAGGATCCTAGAACACACATAAGCCCACCCACCCAGGAATACACACCAGAAAGGCCCAAATTGCTTGTGGGAAGCAAGGGAAGTGACAGAAAGTGGGGGAAGAGCAGAGCTAACTAGCAAGTGCCATTATTCCCTCCCTGGCCCTTCCCCCACATATAGTGCCTCAACTCAATGCAGTGGGTTGCCCCACCCTGGTGAATACCTAAGGCTCTGCCCCTTACAACATATCAGGCATGCCAACACAAAGAAATATGTCTCAAATTAAAGAACTGATGAAAATTTCAGAAAAAGAAATAAGCAACAAAGAGAGAGACAACCTATCAGATGCAGAGTTCAAAACACTGGTAATCAGGATGCTCACAGAAATTATTGAGATTGGTCATAAAATGAAGGGAGAAAGGAAGGCTATACAAAGTGAAATAAAGGAAAATATACGGGAACCAACAGTGAAGGGAAGAAAACTGGGACTCAAATCAATGATTTGGAACAAAAGGAAGAAATAAACATTCAACCAGAACAGAATGAAGAAACAAGAATTCAAAAAAAAATAAGGAGAGGCTGAGGAATCTCTGGGACAACTTTAAATGTACCAACAACCAAATCATTCAGGTACCAGAAGGAGAAGAAGAGCAAGAAATTCAAAACTTATTTGAAAACATAATAAAGGAGAACTTCCCCAAACTGGTGAAGGAACTACACATGCAATTCCAGTAAGCTCAGAGAGTCCCAAAGAAGTTGGATCCAAGAAGAAATACACCAAGACATATCATAATTGAGTTACCTGAAGCTAATGATAAAGAGGGAATCTTAAAAGTAGCAAGAGAAAAGGAGACAGTTACCTACAAAGGAGTTCCAGTAAGACTAGAAGCTGATTTCTCAAAAGAAACCTTGCAGGCAAGAAGAGAATGGAAAGAAGTACTCCAAGTCATGAAAGGCAAGGATGCATATCCAAGATTACTATATTCTGCAAAGCTTTCATTTAGAATGGAAGGGCAGATAAAGTGCTTCCTAGATAAGGTCAAGTTAAAAGAGTTCATCATCACCAAGCCCTTATAATATGAAATGTTAAAGGGACTTGTCTAAGAAAAAGAAGAAGATCAAAAACTATGAACAGTAAAATGACAACAAACTCACAGCTAAACCTAAGAAACAAAAACTAACCAAAGAACTAGAACAGGAACAGAATCACAGAAATGGAGATCACATGGAGGGTTATCAGTGGGGAGGGGGAGAATGGGGAAAAAGGTACAGGTAATAAGAAGCATAATTGGTAGGCACAAAATAGACAGGGGGAAGTTAAGAATAGTGTAGGAAATGGAGAAGCCAAAGACTTTATATGTATGACCCATGGACATGAAGTAAGTAGGGGGATGCTGGAGGGTGGGGGTTGCAGGGCTGAGAAGAATAAAGGGGAGAAAAAACTGGGACAACTGTAATAACATAATCAATAAAATATACTTTAAAATAAATAAAGTGCTTCATATCTAGCAAAAAGGAAGAATATTGGATTTCAATCAGTATTTTAACTCTACTCTGTGTAGAAGGATGTACAAGCCGCTTCACCCATCTTCGACCACCCTGACACTAATGAAGCTTCTTCCACAGAAACACTCAATAGCTCACCCCTGCAGCACAATGAAGACCAAATTCCTATGCAAGGTGTTCCAGGCCTTCGACAGTTTGCACCTTGACTTTCCATTCTCACACCAACTGGTCATACCACCACCAACCCATCACGGCCTCTACGATGGAAACTCCATGCTGTTTCACGTCTGTGACCCTTCACATGCCGTTCTGCACTTAAAATGCCCTTTCACCCCTTCTTTTCAAAATACATTTTTAGTCATGAAGACCCAGTTAAAACAGTCCATGAAACTCTCTCAGAATCCTCCAGTCAGTTACACTTTACAATATGCTCACATATAGTTCCATACATATTTATATTTTAATACCATGTTGCTCTGGGCTCATTTACTGTTTGTATCCCTACTGCAGCTAAGGTTTTCCCTCAAGGGTAAGGAATTTTATCTTGCTCTCTCCATAACCTCAGCAACTGGTTTTGCTTTCAGCACAAAATCAGCCCCCAAACATTGGTAGAAAAATAGGTGAATGGGAGAAAAAGCATTGTTTTAGATCTCAAAGCTCTCACTCATAAAATCAGGAAGTTATGGCTAATAATCACATAGGTAAACTCTATGATGTCAGTCATAAATAATTTTTCTTTAAAAAGATAAATGTTTTAATTTGATTAAAATTCCTGTTTTATTTGACCTAAAGACATTTATTACGTGATACATTAACTTTGTTACGTATCTACAGTGTTATTGCTGCAGAACAGACAATATCAAGAACAATTTTTGTAAAGGTGTTAGTTTAAATAATATGATTTGGAAACCTTCCACTGCAAAGTGGAAGTAGTCTGCAACAAGCCACTATACCCTGGGAACAGGGAAGGACATCCGTGTAGATGGAGGAATGCTAAAAGGCAAGAAAAAGCACAGAATCAGAAAACAAACAAAGCAAGAATCAGAACCAAACCTGGATATAACATGGCTTTCAGAACTACCAGACTTCAAAATCACTGTTTTATATGCTAAGGAAAAAATGGAAAAAGTAAACAATATCCAAGAACAGATGAATGATATAAGCTAAGGTGAGTCATATCATATCTTCAGAAGGGCACTTTCTCTTCCTATTTTAACATTTGTTGACCTTTCAAATATTCAAAAGCCTTGTTTCTAGGTCTTTAAAGAAACCAATAAAATCTCTGTCATACAGCTGAAGGCACTAAGGAGCAAAAATGACCTCTAAGGTCATACAACCAGTATATAGAAGAACTAGGACTTTATGCTAGTAATCTTAATCCAAAATCCGTGAAATTTCATTTTATTACATTGCATTTCACATCTCTTACGGCAGCGCTGTCAAACTCATTTTCACCGGGGGCCACATCAGCCTCGCGGTTGCCTTCAAAGGGCCGAATGTAGTTTTAGGATTGTGTAAATGTAACCACTCCTTAACTAGCGGCAAGGAGCTCAGTGCTGCCCCCGGGGAGAAACAAAGTGGGGGCGGATAAAACAAGGTGGGGGGCCCCATTCGGCCTGCGGGCCTTGCGTTTGCCACCTGTGTCCTGTGGGGTTCTTACTGTCACTCTGTCATCCTCAGCACTGTATTCTAGAGTCTAGACTTTAAAATACATGCTTAGTAGAAATGGATTCCTAGTTTTACCTCATGAAATTCCAAGCAATGTGTGTAGTGTAGCTGTGAAAATCAAGAGTATCTTAGCAATTTGGAAAACATTGAAAACTTATTAAACACACACACAAAGAGAAACCCCATTTAGGTATATTTATTTTTACCAACCTTTTACACAAGCCAGGAGCACCTAAGCGACGTCCCAATATGAAGGGTTCAGTATGTTTAATATCACTAGGACAGCTCTGTTAAATGCTTTGACCTGGCGCCATCCACTTTCCAAACACACTCAGCTACCTCTCGTAGACAGAAATATAGTTCTAATTGTGGCCACATCTTTTTCTTTTTGAGATTGAATGGAATATGTCTCACATTTTATCTGAAACATATTTTACCACCCTTTGTTGGGCTCACCTCCTCACTTTGCTAATAGTAACAGTATATATTTCAACTAAGTATGTATTATTTATAGGCGATGTTTTTCAGTCTATCTTGACCAAGGGTCATAGAGAGTTTCCCTTATTCATCATTATTTTATGAAGCACTTAATATGTTCTATATATTGTGTTCCGTACTGTGGCTAAAATATAAATAAAGCTCAGTTCTTGCCCAGAGAGTTCAAAATTTACTGAAGAAAATAAATACGTGCACAGATAATGCTAATACTAGATGATAAATTTCTTCAGAGAAATAGACCAAGAACCCAGGGTTTTTTTTCCACGTACTTACTTCCCTTCACCTCAATATTTACTACCCTTAATGGTCCGAAACTTAATTTTACATTTTAAACTTCCTTGTCTGTTTCAGCATCAAAAATTTGTTACCATAAAATGACCATAAATAAAAACGAAGTGGCATTTTCATTATTTTATTTCAACCAGACTAATCTTCAGCTACATAAAAATATTACAAAGAGGGAGAAGATATATATATTACTTTGAAGCTTCAGGAATAATTATAATTAAAAAATGCTAGTATCTCCTAAGTATAGCCATTTAAACAAACTCTACCAGTCTTGGCACTATTTTATTTAATAAGCAATTCCTAAAATATGTACAAATTCATTGAGTGAATTTAGTTCATACGTATGTTATAGCAATAAGGCTTCAGAGTTTAAAATGTAACTAACAAAAGTATATCCCTGGCTGGTGTGGCTCAGTGTAATGAGCACCAGCCTGCAAACCAAAGGGTCACAGGTTCGATTCCCAGTCAGGGCACATGCCTGGGTTGCAGGCCAGGTTCCCAGTGCGGGGCACATGAGAGGCAACCACACATTGATGTTTCTCTCCCTCTCTTTCTCTTTCCCTTCCTCTCTCTCTAAAAATAAATAAAAATCTAAAAGAATTTTTTAAAAGAATATCAACAAAGCATAGAGTATCCTGTAATTTCTACCTATTTGTTATTACTACCCATAAAAAATACCACAGATTTATTATCTCAAGTTTTCATGAAATTAAGTGATTATAATTAAGAGTTCAATAGCTCCTCCTTTTGTCTGTTAAACAAAGTTTCATGGGCCTCATTGAAGGAGGCATGATTTAAGAATTGCTTTTATTTCTGCCCTTTCATAACAATGAGGGCTATTTCCAAAAAAGGTGTTGACTCAGCAAAATTTGTGCACTGAAGAACATTTGAGTTAATGGACAATATTTATAAAACTATTTGGAAAATTTACTAAAGAAAAATCCAAGGCTGGAATTCAGCTGTAGGACAATGGCTGTATTAGAGATTCATGACTAACACTTAGAAACATATGTGATCTTCCATCATAATTCATTGTAGGTTGTAAATACTTTGTGCGTTTCTCGGTGTTGCTCTTGGCCTGTTCCCATACTCAGTGGCTGCCACTGCTGTCGTACCATAATTGTAATTAAGCCAAAAACAAAACAGTCAAAGAAGGGACAGATGGGCAGGCAATATTTGGGGGAAAGTACATACATAGCTAGAAATCATAGATGAAAAGCAGAGGTAAAAAAGGACCTCTTTCATGGTATAAATACATGCAAACAAATATGTAACTAGTACATGAAAGAGCTAGTCATGTTAACCTGAGATCCAGGTGACAGCCTTCCCCAGAATGGCCCCCAGGGACCCCTGCCTCCTGGTGCTCCTGTCCTGGTGTAATCCCTGTTCACACTATACTAGTGCCATTCTGTGTGATCAATAGAATGTGGTAGAAGTGATGCTATGTCACTTCAGAAATCAGGTTACAAAGACATCATGGCTTCTATCTCAGTTCTCTATCTCTTGGACCATTTGCTTCTGGGGAAGCCAGGTGTCCCGTCCTGAGGAGCCCAGTGGAGAGGCCCATGTTGTGAGGAACTGAGACTTTGACAAGCAGTCATTTAAGTGACCTTGGAAGCAGATCCTCCCAGACCATCAAGCCTGCAGATGACTGCAGCCCTGGTCGGCAGCTGACTACAACCCCACCAGAGACCCTAGGCCAACAGCCATTCCTGTATTCTTGTGCTGCGGAAACTGTGAGATAATAAATATTATTGTTTTAGACTTCTGTTATGGGATAATTTGTTAGCAGCAATATACAGCTAATGAAATGAACTTGGGCCTAATTTGAATAAAAAGTTCTAAAAAATAAACAGGTTAGTGTAAAATGACAGTCCATACTAATATCTAAAAAACAAGTCTTGAAGGCAAAGCCACATAGGAAAACATAGGCAAGGACCAGTATTTGTAGCCTTAAATTCAAGCTGGGCAAGTGGCTAACTATAAGAAAAAAGAAGTATGTTTGAGATTCATAGGGGATGAGGAATCAGGCAGAGAGAGGTACATAGACTAATCCTTTTAGAAAAGAATGACTTAGCCCCGCCCTGGCCAGAGTGGCTCAGTTGAATGCCCATTTTCCTACAAACGAAAAGGTCACTGGTTCAATTCCCAGTCAGGGC
Organism: Anoura caudifer; assembly: GCA_004027475.1. Classification (NCBI taxonomy): domain Eukaryota; kingdom Metazoa; phylum Chordata; class Mammalia; order Chiroptera; family Phyllostomidae; genus Anoura; species Anoura caudifer. The sequence continues at coordinate 38,021 of PVKU01005644.1, read as the reverse complement.
ACATACCTGGCTTACAGATTTGGTCTCTGGTCAGGGCATATGGAAGGCAACCAATTGATGTTTCTGTCTCAGATGGTCCTCTCTCACATCAATGTCTCTCTTCCTCTCTTTCTCCCTCCTTGCCCCCACCCCTTAAAAGAAAAAAAAGAAGATGAATGGCTTAGCCCTTGCCCACAAATCCAACCTCATCTCACGTCACTCTTCCATAGCTCATCACATTCTACTCACACTGCTTTTCCGTTAGTTCCATGAGTTTAGGAAACTCATTTGTATCTCAGGAACTTTGAGGCACTCTTCACCAGCTCCTAACACAGCAGGCCAGTTTCCCAACCACATTCTCTAAGTAGGTCTACATTCTGATCTTCCTCTCCTAAACCGTATCACAATCTGCAAAAATTTCTGTTTGTTTGCCTGCTTCTTAACTGTTCCTCTCACTAAATAGTACAATCCATTGGGGCAGAGACACTCTTTTCATTCAATCCTATGTTCACTGAGCAAGCACATTTCCTGGCTCACAGTAGCTACTCGGAAAATAACTGGAATCTTGTTAGAACTCAGAACCCGTGATTCCTCAGAACAAAGGTATAACAATTGCTAGTCTCAGAAATGGGCTGTTTGCCCTCTGCCTGCATTCAACAAAACATTTAGAGGAACAGACAGAGTAAACAGATGGATGTTTCCTGAATGAGTTGGATGCTCCCAAGCCCATGCTCTCAGCTGGGAGCTGTTTTCTCTGAGGTAAGGCAACAGTTCACAAATGTTAGCATGTATCAAAATCCCCTGGAGGGCTTGTTAACACTCACGATGACTGAGCCCCGTCACAGTTTCTGATTCAGTGGATCTGGGGTGGGAGCCGAGAATGCGGCTTGCCAATATTTTTCCATTGTTTCCAGTGATGCTGATGCTGCTGTTACAATGATCACCCTGGAGATCCACTGGTTAAGGCGCCTTCTTCGCAGTACCTACTATTATTTCCATACGTTCATTACCACCCCATACTTGTTAAGATGAAGATAGTAGATAATAACATTTCCATGGCCACAACCAGGGCTTTGTTCTTGCTGAACTTGGAAAAAAATTAACAGATCTCTCAAATGGGGAAAAGGAATTTTAAGCCAAGAAAAAAATATTCGCAGACTAGTCCATCTCTCAGTAAAAGAAACAATACCCCTTTGTTCCAAGAAAACAACCTATATAGAATAAATATGTTATTTATAAATGTATTTATAAGTAAAACATTTATTAAAATATTTGGGTTTTTTTATATTTACTTATAAATAAAAATGTTTTCCAAATTCTTCAAAGATGATATATGTTGTGGCTCTAGGAAATATCAACATGTTTGTTGTACGTACAACCTGCATATGATTCGGCTTTGGGCAGAATAACATATCACCCACAATTCTACATCAAATCCCATCTCTTTGAAAACCTATGCATCTATGCCTTAAAATTTCATAATTCTTCTCTACTTGTCCTGAAGATTTTATTCTTATCAATGTTAAAATTATAAAATTGCAATTATACTTGGCTGAGAGGATCAGCACCTTTGAAGTGTGAAGAGGACCTGTACTGGAGGTCAGTAACACAGACCGTCTGGGACCCAGCACGCTGGAGCCACCTTGCAAATTTAGCGGGTGTTATTGCTGGGGTGTCCCAGGGGTCCCATAAATGTTGTTTCCCTCTCCAAATTCTGAACAAATTTAGAAATAAGAGAAAGTAAATCTGGTGGAGACCAAAATATCACTTTAATAATTCATAAAGACTAAATTAGAACAGAGAGCTCAACGTGAGAACTAAATGGCCTTTTCACAAAAAGAGCACGCTCAGGTTCCGCTGTGAAAATATAGAGGGCACTTAGTCCTGGTTCACTTTGCAAATTTGCCAGACATAAGCTACCGCTTTCAGCGGGAGTAAACTGAGTGGTGAGGAGGTAGGGCAAAGACATGGTTTCACCAGTTCAGCTTCTTCAGAAAGAAACATCAAGAGTAAGATAGAAATGTCCTCACTACCAATGGTGCTTTCAAAGTCATCCATTTTTTATACGAAGAGGCACTTCTGTGTTCAGTAGTTTTTTGTTTTTTGTTTTTAAAAAAGGCCTGAAATTCCTCATACTAGGATATGTGTTTCCCCAAAACTCTTTAGCAAGAAATAGGAATTCACTTCTTAGTAACCCCCATGAATGCATTGTGTGCAAGTCATGCAAGGTGCTTCCTGATCTTGTCCCCACTTACCCCTTCAGCACCATTGCTCATCACTCTCCGACAACTTACTGCCCCAGCTTGGACTAGAAAACCTGCTTTATTCCTTCCTCAAGACCCAATTTCAACACCAGCTCCAGGTCTCCCAACGTGGAATTGCAGAAACTATTATCAGGGAGGAAGAACTGGCCCTTCCCCAGGCTGAACCATCCATGAGAGCCCTCATATTGCACAGTGCTACATCTTTTCAAATTAGTAGGCTTGCACATAGTCCTCATGTCAGATATCATTTTGCAAATGAAGCAACTACAATGAGGTACAGAACCCAGCAGTAGACAGCATCTCTGAACTGTGATTCTGAATATTTATTATGGGAATTATCATAAAATGTACCTCAGCTAAAGCTTGGGTTCCAGCAGTAACTTTGTGAAGTTAATGTTTTAGAGGATGATACTTGAAAATCTCTTTTAAATTGAGTCAGCCAGCTAATTAAGTTTCCATTTCCCAGACTTATTTTAATATGTCTTATCAAAGCTACTAATAGGCTTTGCAGTAATACAGATTTATTACCATTTTGCAGGACCACAGTATAGATCTTTTAACTTTTGATTAATGCCTAAAAAGTCACTAAACCACTAACAGTAATTTTTATCACTTGCAATGTTTCTCAAAAATATATAGATACTATAAAGGAGTTTTTCATTAAAGCATTTAATTAAGACATATTTCACAAAATTCCTCATAGATGATATATGAAAGAGAAAATCCTTATCTAGTAGCTGTTTCTGTAACAGCTAGCTAAAAACTTGAAAGTACAATCAAAATATCCCAGACTCAGAATATGATTAAGTCTTACAATCAATGTAACAAGTTTTACCAGGAGCCCATTTGGGCTGCCTGACAAGGTAGTAACCTACAACTCCAAAGAAAAATCTCACTACTGGTAAGATTCTGGAACTTAAGTTTCCTTACATCAGTGACAATGGATGATTTTAGCTTAAGATGATAAAGAAAGAACCACAGCAGATTGCCATGAAATGATAAATGAGTTGCTGAAGTGCTATACCTAATGATGAATACACAAGGATCTATATCAAACAAAAGCAGCTCTGGAAAACTTCAGCAAAAAAAAAAAAATAATAATGACCAAAATAGATTCCAGAAAGGTTTGCATGATTTATCAAATTTAGGAAAATAAAATTGGGAGTCTACTTAGTCCTCTTGAGAATGAGTTCAAATTTCTTCCAGGAGACTGCAGAATATAAAAATAGGTATTTATCTCAGTACAGAAAAACTGTCACCTTTTTGCTTAGAAATATATATATTCCATTAGCTTTATTTAGAATATTTTAATGGTTAAGATTTGGAGATATCTGGCCAAGATGGAGGCGTAGGTGATATGCTTTGCTTCCTTGCACAGCCAAAAGAAGGACAACAACAAAATTCAAAATAAAAAACAATCAGAACTGCCAGAAAATTGAACTATATGGAAGTCCAACAACCAAGGTGTTAAAGAAGAAATGTTCATCAAGACTGGTAGGAAGGGCAGAGACAGGCAGCCAGGTGCAGAGAGGGCACACCACAAAGTGATAGACCAGATGGACTGGGTGGTCCCACATTTGCATGTGAATAAACAGGTTGGAACAACTGGGGACTGAGACAGAACACACAACCCAAGTTTCCATTATGGGGAGGTAAAGCCTCAAAACCTCTGGTGGTAAAAACCAGTGGAGGTTGCAGCAGGAGAAACTCCCAGCCTCACAGGAGAGTTCGTTGGAAAGATCCACAGGGTCCTAGAACTTACACAAACCCACTGACCTGATAATCAGCACCAGGAAGGCCCAATTTTCTTGTGGGTGGTGGGGGAAGTGACTGAAAGTGGGTAGAAAGCCAAGCAAGCAGCATTGCTCCCTCTTTGACCCCTCCCTCACAGTGAAGTGACCTGGGTTGCCCCACCCTGGTGAATACCTCAGGCTCTGCCCCTTGAAACATAACAGGTACATGGAGACAAAGAAATACATCCCAAATGAAAGAAAAGATCAAAACTCCAGAAAAAGAACTCAGCAATGAGAAGACAAACAACCTATCAGATGCAGAGTTCAAAACAATGGTAATCAGGATGTTCACAGAAATGGTTGAGTATGGATGCAAAATAGAGGAAGAAATGAAGGCTATGCAAAGTGAAATAAAGAAAAATATACAGGGAGCCAACAGTGAAGGGAAGGAAACTGGGACTCAAATCAATGATTTGGAACAGAAGGAAGAAATAAACATTTGACCAGAACAGAATAAAGAAAACAAGGATTCAAAAAAAAATGAGGAGAGGCTTAGGAACCTCCAGGACAACTTTAAACATTCCAACATACAAATCATAGGGGTGCCAGAAGGAGAAGAGAAAAGCAAGAATGGAAAACTTATTTGAAAACATAATGGAGAACATCCCCAATCTGGCAAAGGAAATAGACTTCCAAGAAGTCCAGGAAGCTCAGAGAGTCCCAAAGAAGTTGGGTCCAAGGAGGAACACATCAAAACACATTATAATTAAATTACCCAGGATTAAAGATAAGGAGAGGATCTTAAAAGCAGCAAGAGAAAAGGGGAGAGTCACCTACAAAGGAGTTCCCATAAGACTACCAGCTGATTTTTCAAAAGAAACCTTGCAGGCAAGAAGGGGCTAGAAAGAAGTATTCTAAGTCATAAAAGGCAAGGACATACATGCAAGATTATTCTATCCAGCAAAGCTTTCATTTAGAATGGAAGGGCAGATAAAGTGCTTCTCAGATAAGGACAAATTAAAGGAGTTCATCATCCCCAAGCCCTTATTATATGAAAAAGGGACTTACCTAAGAAAAAGAAGATCAAAAATATGAACAATCAAATGACAACAAACCCATAACTATAAACAACTGAACCTAAAAATCAAGAACAAAAAAAAAACAACTAAGCAAACAACTAGAACAGGAACAGAATCACAGAAATGGAGATCACATGGAGGGTTATCAGCAGAGGAGTGGGAGGGGGAGAGAGGAATAAAAGGCACAGAGAAAAAGTACCACAAATGGTAGGTAGAAAATAGACAGGGGGAGGTTAAGTGTAGTATAGGAAATGGAGAAACCAAAGAACTTATACGTATGACCCATGGACATGAACTAAGGTAGGGGTGGCAGTGCTGGTTGAAGGGGTGTGCAGGGCAGAGAGGAGCAAAAGGAAGAAAAAATGGGACAACTGTAATAGCATAATCAATAAAATATATTTTTAAAAAGAATATTTCGATGTTTAAAATTTATACTTGGCATTAATATAATTGTTGTTTTTGGTGTATTTGAATGATTATATCTATTTGCATCTGTAGAAGCTGAGATATACACAATTCAGTTGATTTTCTAGTCATACGCAAGATTTAATGTCTATTTTGAATGCTCCCTTGTCCTTGTTTTTGTACCCAGTCTTGTACACATACAATTCCCTGAGCACCTAGTGCCTTCATTGCTGCCTACTTCCTCTCATTTTACTGCCATATCAAGTCCTGTATTTCCAGGATATTTCCTCTGACTTAAATACTTTCTGACATCAAATTGAAAATGTGCAAGTTCCACATTGTCTTCTAGCACCATAAAGTGTTAGGATTAGACAGAGCTTTACGGATCACCTAACCCACCTTTTTGTAGATGAGGAAAACAATTTACTCTTGACATGATTGGAAGATTAAAAGTTTAATTTTCTTTTCTCTCATATTCTTGCTTTAGTTACAGAAAAATTATACCTTCTGCCAAATGAGGCACATCTTTCCTAGAGGAATCCAAACATAAATAATGGGCATTTCTGTATACATAGGTTGAGGGGACCCAGGCAACCACCTAGAGCCTTCCTACCCATTGTGTGTGTCGTTACATACTTTAATGTTGAGTCAGGTTTGCTGAAATCACATCACAAATCAGCATACATAGAATTGGTAAAGCAGTGTTTACTCTTGGCAAAAAACTATTTCAGGTATCCATCTAGGGGTACTCAATTCGATTTTTACTCTTATTAGCATGTGTTAAGAAGGAAAACCATTAATAAGTGAGGGAACATCAGCCTCCTACTGAATTAGGGAAAAAAAAAAAAACAAGAAATACTAATTTGGTTCTTAGTAACCTCTGTAAATCTGTTGAATGCCTGCTGTGTGCAAGTCATGCTATGCTCTAAGCTACAGAGAGTCCTTCCACTCCAAGAGCTTACAATTTGCTTTGAAGTATAAACCATAAAGAGTGAGCTAGCCAGACCGGACTGTACTACCAATGCTTCTCTACTGTTACAACGGGTGATGAAGCGTAATGATCTGATCAGCGTAGTCAGCTCTGCGACATTATCCCATCCCCACATGTTCCAGGTTCCAGTTCCTCACGGCCTTCATAGTACACAATAATGGGTTCTGCTTAATGATCTCGTCCTCTCTCGTTTTAACATAGTTCAGAATATATAATGTAATCCTTAGAGCATACAAGGGCAGAATTCAATATTCTTTTGAAATGCACATAGAATATTCTCTAATATAGAGAATTAGGGCTGTCATAAAACACACCTCAACAAAGCTAAAATAACTAAAATCAAACAAAGTATCTTCTGTGGCCAGCTCAAAAATTAAACAGCAAAAGGATAAAGGTATCAGGAACTTTCTTAAAAATTTGGAAGTTAATTTTAAAACTTCTAAATAATGTATAGTCCAAAGATGAAGTGTTTGGGAAAATTATAAAATATTTTTAACCAAATAAGAATAAAAACATACCCAATGTTTGAGAAACAAAGAAGTACTTAGAATTTTATAGAATTAAATGCCTCTATGCATACATTGTGGAAACTATTATACAAAATTAGTGAAGAGAAAACTTCATTAAATCTTAATTGCTTTCTAACAGATCTATGAATAAATAATATACTACTTGTAAAGAAGTCCAAATGCTGCAACAATTAGAAAACAAAATGCATTGGGCAAAAGTTGAAGGTGAATCGTGATGACAAACCCTGCCTTGCACCTGTGGACTTTTTGGTCCCTCTCTTCCATCAGGAAATCTAAGCCAAAACCTTTCTCCATCAATCACAAAATTTAACATGCATTCTTGATGTAATGTAATGTTCTTGCTTTGATGTAAATGAATGATTTCCTCCCAAAAGCCTTCTTTTTATTTTTTCTCAGCTAACCTCTTAGTGACCTGCCAGGTGAAATTACCATTTTGTTTCTCATTGCACATTTAGAAAAAGCTATTTTTTATGGTTAGCTAGTTTCTTGATTTCAAGATTTTTCTCATTTACTTAATCCTAGATTAGTTCAAAATTAATTTGCAATAAAATACGAACAAAATGGATTCTAATTAAAAAGCAAATTCAACAATTCTCCAAGACTAATTTTTCATTAAAATACCCAAACACATGCCCTGGCTGGTGTGGCTCATCGGATTGAGTGCCAGCCTGCGAACCAGAGGGTTGCTGGTTTGATTCCCAGTCAGGGCACATGCCTGGCTTGCAGGCCAGGTCCTCAGTAGGGGGTGCACGAGAGGCAACCACACATTGAAGTTTCCCTCTCTTTCTCCCTCCCTCCCCCTCTGTCTAAAAATAAGTAAATAAAATATTTTAAAAAATAAAATACCCGAACACTATAACATTGTTTGGCTCATGATGCTGAAGTGAAACCATACTTCAGTGTATTTTTTAAATGCTAAACAATAAGCCTAAATAAAAGATAGTATTATAACTTCAAAATATTGAGACTCTAAGCAAAAATTTAAATTATTTTAACCTACAGACATTTAATTTCGGTCCATGTTCTACTCTAATATCTCCAGCCAAGTCCTTCAATCTTTTATTCCTTTAATAAATGCTGTATGTGTTTTCATTGTTACAGACAAAGTTTGGAATATAAAGAAATAGTATGCTTGGTTTCTGCCTTAAAGTAGTTTAGAATTTGAAAAATAAGAAAGATAGTCCTGCCCTGGCTTGTGTAGCTCAGTGGATAGAGTGCCAGCCTGTGAACCAAAGGGTTGCTGGTTTGATTCCCAGTCAGGGCACATGCCTGGGTTGCGGGCCAGATCCCCATTGGGGGTGCACGAGAGACAATCACACATTGGTATTTCTCTCCTTCTCTTTCTCCTTCCCTTCCCCTCTCTCTAAAAATAAGTAAGTAAAATTTGTTTTAAAAGGAAAAGAAAGGTCGCCCTTCATTGCCAAGTAAGCGGCACAGACAACAAACATTTGGGTTAGAGGAGGAGATCCATCTGAGCCGCAGTGCTGGCATGCTAAGGAGCATCTGCTGATGCCAAGGACTGGGTCACGTGCTAGGGACGCAGGAACAGGTTGACAAGCTCTGGCCTTCCAGGAACTCTCAGGGCAGCTCATGGACTGACAAATGCAATCACAAAACATTGTGAGCTGAGTCTACAAGCATGAGATTTAAATACACACAGAAAAGAGAAAGGAGTTTTGCAAGTGTAGAGAACCACCTGTGGAAAGATAGTAAATTGTTTGAACACCAACTATGTGGTAGGCACTCTATATGTATTACCCTTACCCCAAAACAACACTGCAGAATCACTATTACTATTATTAGCCCCATGTTCTAAGGAGGAGACAAGTTAAAATGAGTTAAAGAACCTGCTCAAATCATTTAGCTAGTAAATTGCACATATATTATTGAACCTATAGATTATGGAAGGGCATGCATACCAGAAGGAAATGGGGGAGAGAGCGTCACCCTAACATCCATCCACCACACCATCCTTCACAGCTTTGTGAGTGTTTGCCTCCAACTCTTCTCTCTAGGATAAATACAGAGAGAAAAGCAGCAGAGGGTAATTTGAGGTACATAACTCCTGCTTGTGAACATCTAACTAGAAGTTAGGCATGAGATTTTTTTTAAGAAAATATTTTCTTTGACAAATTTTTAGGTGCATACCCTCTGTCAAATTACCATAAAATGCGGATTCCTAGCCCCTTCTTTGTGAACCTCTAGCTAGAAAGTAAGTACGAGTGAATGAAATAGGAAATGTTTGGTAAGGGCAGATGTCAGTTAAAACTGTGTTTTCATTCATAAACTTGACGCTTGGGCACTGAGCAGATACCAGGCATCATTTTAGGCATCTCTTGTCACACAACCACCCTAACATATTAATTGAACATTACTTGAAACACTGGAAGTTAGAATATTCTAGACACAATGCGGCATGGGTTGCAGAAACAGTAATGGTAGAAAAGTTCAAACTCCCTGTACCTACCAGAAGAGACAGCAAGTGAGTAGCCATTCTGGAGATGACTTGTTTTAGGAGGAGCCTGTGGGAGAGAAGTTTGGAAAGGTTGACTGACTTGGAGAGGAAAAAAGCATGTAATGGATAATTGAGTCATATGAAGCTCATATGCTTTGTACAATGTTTGAATCTCTAGCTTAACTAATGAGGATGTCTAGAGGGGATTTTCCACCATTCACTGGTTTAGTTCACGTTTATTGCTATAGCTTAAGGGAAGCCAAGCAAACCAATGAGCCACTATACTCACAATGATGGAAGCAATGCCTCCTGGCAATTCACATGCTAATTCTCATTCTACAAGGCACAGCAAAGATCCCTTCACACCCAAGGCTGGCTGCATCTCAACACCACATGAAACTGGGTCAACAGTGACTCCCTGACGTGTCCAGCATGTGCCTGATCACTACTTTAGACCTAAACACACCCACTTGCTCCATATCCATATCATTTCTTTGCTCTGATAAATATCTTTAATCCAGAAGCAGAGTGGCTATTGATTTTACTTTGAACAACTCAGGTAAGTTCACCCTCCGAGTACAGAAAGAGTGGAGAGTTGGCACTCATCAGGATCCAACACGCTACTTAGGGAGTAACTGTACCAAGGGATTCCAAGTCCTCCACATAGAAAACGCAAGCTGGAAGACTTTCTGCAAGTAAGTCTGAACTACCTAGTGGACTACAACACACCTACAAACTTCACTTTCTTTCTCCAGCCATGCATCCACTATTATAATGACATTCTGCACCACAAAAAAAAAAAAAGCCTAATCTCTGCACAGATTTTTCTTTAAAGCCCACAAACATTAACATTGTGGTGTTCAGAGAATACTGGACTCAATTACCCTGTAGGGTGGGTTAAACCCAATTTAAAACCCTAAAATGACATCTTATTCAGCACGGGCCCCTTCGGGCCTCCAGAAAGACCTAATGCCCTGTCCAGTGAAATCCTCTTACTGAAGAATGATAATGCTCATCAGCCTTTGAAAGAAATTTTGCCACAGGGAGCCATGCTGCTAGGATGGAGTTGTCCTGAAAAATGCTGTCTTTAATGATTCCAGCATTCCTGAAACACTGTTCTTGTAAATCACCCTGAGCATCACTGCTTTTTACGGGGGAACTGAAATGTATTGCTACCCTCTAGGCATAATAGAAAATAGGCACCTTTTCCAATCCAAAATCCTTCCACAAATAAGCTCAGAATTTCAAAATCTGGAAGCCATGCCTTTGGTATTTTATAATTAATTTTCTCACAAAATCCCCTCTGATTCATGAAGTTTGATTATCACAGAGTCACAAGTCAGTTTGACTTCTCTCTGCCCCTAATGTTTATAAAATGTCCCAGAAAAATATGCCAGACAGATAAATAAAAGGAGATAGAACGTTAAATACAAAGAAAGAGCTGATGGGACCTTAACTTACTAAGGCACTAAAACTGAAGGGTAATATTCCCTGAAATAATATCCACATCATATGAAAACTAATAGGACAAAAGCCACTTTCTCAGGCCCTCTTTCCCAGAACGAGCTGGACCTCATAAAGCATGACTGACCCTCATTGCTTTATAACCCTTTATCCTCAGGACTAGAAAATTGCTGGAAGTGCCCTGAAGGCGCAGTCTCCAAACAACCAGGACTGGACCCTGCACCCAAAGGTATCACCTAAACAAGTTGCGGCCCAGTTGGAACACCCTGCTCAACAACCACCCCATCACCCGATAAAAACTCTCAGCCCCCACCCCTCAGCGCTGGTGCTGGTGCCTGTCTCCCCACCCAGCCCGTTCCCTCCCTTGGGAAAGTACAAATAAGAACTTCGCTCTCTGCACTTTCCTCTCTTTGTGAATTCTCTCACAGCCCACATCAGCAACCATCTTAACAAAAACCACCAATCAAATTTATTAAAAGAAAAATAAATCAAAACTTCTAGTGTGGTGGCTACAGGTATTAAAAAACAATTCTCATAGAGAACATTAATAATACTATATAAAATATTTTTTAAAAAAAAAACATTTTTTCAGTGCATGACTGAGTTTACATTAAAGTAAAGAATATCCTCACAGGTGAGAAGCAGGAAGGAGCCCTGGCTGGTGTAGCTCAGTGGATTGAGTGCGGGCTGGTAACCAAAGGGTGGCTGGTTCAATTCCCAGTCAGGGCACATGCCTGGGTTGCAGGCCAGGTCCCCAGTGGGGCCCACATGAGAGGCAACCACACACTGATGTTTCTCTCCCTCTCTTTCTCCCTCCCTTCTGCTCTCTCTAAAGCAGGTATCTTCCCTGGGCTTGAGAATAGGGGCAAAAGATAAAGCCTAGAGACTGAGTAGGGTAGAAGATTGAGGTGAACACCTCCACATAAGAGAAGATTCCCTGAAGAGAAAGCAATACCTTCACAAGCCTCACTAGCTAGCGAAACACTGGCCCACAGAAAACGAGGGTGAATAGAGGGGCTGACTTCACTCCGGGTGGAACTGGAAGGATAAGAAGTTCAGCAGCTTGCCAGTTCCAATGCTGGGTAAGGAGCGGGCACACTACACCCTGTCTTGCCCACCGATGGACAGAATGCGTGGATTCTGAGGAGTAAATGACAACAGGTAGATTTTAAAACAAAGAATTTGAAATTTACGGTGAGTTTCTCTTCTTTGTCCCCAGATGTGACCCAACCTGGACTCAGTGCAGCTCAAAACACCAAAGTGCAGATACCTGGGAAGAGCAGAGAAGGGTTCCAGAAGCCATCAACTTCTGTCTTAAAGAATGGTAAAGGAATCTCCTAACACTGAGAGAAACTTGGGGTGGGGTGGGGGGTCTCCCTGTTTTTCTCCGTTCTCTCATGCCCCAGCCCACTGGCAATCCCACTGCAGGTCTGGAAACAGGAGCATCATTGGTAACAGCCAGGACCCAAAGGTGCCTACCATGTGAGAAAACGGAACCTTTCTCACCCTGGCTGGTATGGAGAGTCGTCCTGTAAACTGAAAGGTTGCAGGTTCAATCGTGTGCCAGTCAGGGCACATGCCTAGGCTGTGGGTTCGATCCCTGGTTGGAGCGTGTATAGGAGACAGCAGATTGGTTTCTCTCACATCGGTGTTTCTCTCTCTGTAATCAGTGAATATGTCCTCAGACAAGGATTTAAAAACAAGGGAACCTTTCTCTCTAACCCACAGGCGGCAAACACAAGGCCCTCTGGCCGAATCCGGCCCTCCACCTTGTTTTATCCGGCCGGCACCTTGTTTCTCTACCCTTCAGCAGGGCCGAGCTCTTGCTTAACTGTTAAGGAGAGTTACATTCATACAGACCTAAAGTTACATTCGGCCCTTTGAAGGAACCGCGAGGCCAATGTGGCCCCTGTGATGATGAGTCTGACACCCTGCTCCAGTCAGAGGAGCGCTTGTGTAAGAGGACGGGGCAGGCAAGGCTGCTTCTCTGCCTTCCCATCACTTCCCCCAGACCCAGGCAGAGTCGCCGGGGGCGCAGCAAAGCGGCGGAAGTCAAACCCCAGCTCTAGGCCAGAGGACTGGAAAGAGGACCACCAGAGAATCTTCTAGGAAACTAAGAAATTAAGGGAACTTCTTCAACCTTCAAAAGGTAGCTGCAATAAACATCAGAGAAAATTTGAAATAGCATTCCATTTCAGTTTAAAAAGTCATGTATTGGAAAAGAAAAAAAAAGTAAAATAAAAGTCAAGTATGTGGTTAGTATCAGTTGCCTTTTTTAGACTTAATAGTAGGTACATTGGTGTTTCTTTTGTTATTATTATTGCTGCATAAAATGTATATTGTGTTCCAGACACTTTCACGCTAATATTTTAGGAAAAGAGTTTAAAAAATTGTGAAGCAAAGAAAAGCATGTGCTCATTACTGCACATATAAAGCCCACGCTGTAACTAGGGAAGGCGCTGCCCAGGAAATTTGAAATCAAGGTTTCTAGCCTCCACTGCCACCGACTGCCTGCCTGTCTGGGTTGTCATTGCCTAACTTGTACACTTCCATGTGTTTGAAGTACAACTTTGCATTTTTGACGAAAAACAAGTGCCAAAATCATACAAAATTCCAATGTCAGTGTCCACAAACACAGCTGCATCGAAACACAGCCATGCCAGTTACGCGCTGCCTCGGAGTTTGAGCAGCAGAGACCGTGGGCGGGCACAGTCGCCGCCTTTCCCTGCTGCTCGGAGCGCAGGTCCCGGTGACAGCGCACGGCTTGGCAGGTCTTCAAATGCCACCCATATCACCACGCCGGGGTTCATGTTTTAATTACCACTGCACACCCATTACGTAAAAACAAGAAAAGTGGACTTTGTACTTTTATAGTACAATGAGGTGTTGTGATATTAAATTAGGACACCAAGGATTGTATCTATCATGCAATGACAGTATGGCGGCACTCAAAGGTGACAATATACAGCAAGGTCTGTCCCAAAAGTATCCAGCCATGTAATATGAAAAATAGAGACATTTATTGAAGAAGACACCAGATACAAGAAACATTGTATGTAAGACAATGACACTCAGTCCCCTTCAACATAGGCACCTTGAGGCTTCACAAGAGATGCAGTTCTCCCAGCATCTCTTCCACTGTTCAAAACACTCTGCAAAATCCTTTGTTGGAATTGCCATCAGCTGCCCTGTCACATTTTCCTGAATCTCATCCCTTCGCTCTGAAATCTCTTCCCTTTCAAAAGAGATCTTAGTTTTGGGAAAAGCCAGAAGTTTCAGGGTGCCAGATCTAGGCTATAGGGGCACTCAGTCACCTGGGTAATTTGATGTTTCACCAAAAAACTCTGCACAGGAGTGATGCACCAGTGGGCATGTTGTTGTGATGAAGCTGCCAATCACTAGTTGCCCATAGTTGCAGCTGTTTTCATTGTATTACATCTCTCAACCAACAAAGAACATTGAGGTAGTATACCTTATTAATTTTTTGGCCTGGAGGGGTGTACACGTGATGGACAACACCTTCCCAATCAAAAAACATAGTTAACATGATCTTGATCTTGCTGCAACTTTGCCACGCATTCTTCAGGCATGGAGACCAAGGCAACTTCCATTGGGATGACTGAGCCTTCGTTTCTGGATCATAGCTGTACACCCAACATTCATCTCTGGTAATGACCTTCTCAAGGAAATCTGGTTCATTGGTAACAGTTTAAATCAAATCATTAGCAACTGTAGCACAATGTTCTTTCTTCTCTGGTAGCAGAAGCCACAGAATTTTGCTGGACACACTTTATGCCAAGATCCTACATTGAAATCTCAGACACAGCAGTTTGTAAAAGCCCCAGACCTATTTCTAGTTCTCACACCATCAGTCACCAGTCTTTGTTGATTGCAGCCCACACACGTTAAACATTCTCAGGTGTTCTGCTGGTGGCAGGCCTTCCAGAACGTGGATCACTTTCAACAGATTCTTGACCATCTTTGAAGCATTTGTGACACACTTTTATTTGCTCTGCACTCATTGCATCATCCCCAAAAGCCTTCTGAATTATCCAAGCAGTTCCCATGGAAAAATGTTCAAGCTAAATGTAAAATTTGATGCAGATTAGTTGCTCTACTCAGTCATTTTAAATGCAACAGCCACACAATACATATGCTCACTCAATATCATCTACTGCTCCCACTGACCAGAACAGTGAAGTTGTCATTGTTCACACATGTGTGTTCCAGTCCACTCTCCTTGGCTGCCATGTTACATGGATGTCACACAAATCATATGTTGACTTTATCAGATTAAGCACTAATTGTAATATTGATTGCAGCAGAAGAAATGTATCAAGAGATAACAAACTTGTTTATGACTTTTAGTCTTTCTCTGAAAACACAGATTTGAAGACATTAGAAAAATAATTAAGTAGTCAATTTCTTAAAAAGGAAAACAATTTTGAATTTAGCTCTTGGTGAATTAAGAGAGGTTACTTGTAGTACGAAGTTGTTTAAGGGGTCAACAATGAGTTTAAAGTGATTGCAAAATTAACCTATGTGAATAAAGTGGTTGGAGCAACTGCACGTGGGAATTTTTTTTTAAGTTGAGAAAACAATAATTTGGGACAAAATGAAATGGAATCTGCTAAGATGTGCTTCAGTTGATGGTTGTAAAAATAGGTTGCAGCAGAAAAGTGTTTTGTTGGAAAAATTTTCAGAGTTTGTATAAATGTAAAATGTTTAAAGCCTATGGTTCTTCAGCATCTTTTTCATTAGCAAATACTCTGCAGAAAATATTTGAATTGCTAATGAACCAGTAACATCAACAGTGAACTTCACTCACTTTTGTGAATTTAATGATCATCAATTCCATGAATTTTTGTTAGAAGAAGCTGAATATTCTAACTTGCCTCATTATACAGTAATCTGATGGCTTAATTTATCTTATTTATTTTAAGCTTTAAATTTTTTACTTTATTTTTATTGTTCACACCATTACAGATGTCCCCATTTTCCCTCTGATGGCCTAAAGTCTGAACACTATTTTTAAATTCAGCCCAAGAATAAAATTTTCCTAAATGAAAGAATTACCCTCAACCATCACTATTGAAGACTGAATGGAATAGAAATTAGCATTTGCTGCAGATTTGGTCATTTTTCCTCATGAATTCAACCTAAAATTTCAAGGCAAACAACATTTATACGGAAAATCTACGATATGTTAACGTCATTACAATGACAACTACCATGTGGGAATCACATATCAAGTTGTTTACATACTTCCTATGCCTTCAAAATTTAAACAAAACATGAGCTCACCATTTCCATACAAAGATGTAGTTGGTATATTTTGAATTACTCAAAGCACAGTTCCAGCAGTGTTTTGGGAACCTTGCTGCAGGAAACATTCATTTCAAAATACATCTCACTGGGCAATTGAGGACCTTCCACCTAACCTTCAGCTGGCAATGATGAATCTGCAGTGAAATGACACACTAAAAGGCAAGTATCAAGAGAGGAATCTAATAGAAATAGATAAATGCCATGTAAGCATTGAATTTGCTAAATTAAAGTCATATGCTCATGTATTTATACCAGTGTTTGGCAGTAACTATTTGTATGAAAAGGCATTTTCAAAGATGAACTATATAAAATCTAATTATAGTTCAGCATTAATAGATGAACATTTCATTCAATTTTGATAATGGGGACCACTAACTCTGAACACCAATTATTCAAAATAATAACCCCCAAAATAAAATAATCTTCTCATTACTAGAATAGTATTACCAAAAAATGTACTCAATTATTATTTTTATTATTGTATTTTTAATTTTGTCAATAAAAATATTATATTAATTTGTTTTCTCTATTGTTTTGTAAGTACCCTTGACTTGGCCTCTCCTGCAAAGCCTAGAATATTTTATCCTGTCCTTTACAGAAAAAAAAATTGCCAATTCTAAGACCAAATTATAAAATTAACCATACTCAGTGCAGTCTACAGAGTTTACTCGCCCATCCTTTAAACACATTTGTTTAATCAACGTATCTTGCTATGTCCCCTTCATCAGGGAACTATCAACATGATGTCATCAATATAACTGCTAATGTGGCCAAGGGTGGGAAAGTTGCTCTAACCCTGAGGCAAGCTGAGAGCGTACCGCTACGCCAATAAGGTGAAAGCAAACTGCTAGAAAATGTATTCACCAGATCAAGTCACGCAGACACCATTGTACTGTGGGGGTCCAGAACGAGTCACCCCAAGGTGTGCCTCTGTGGCGTGCAGATTGTTTTGAATTAAAGAAAGGTTTTCCATAGGCTCAAGAGAAACTTCTGGTCCTCCACTGACTGCCTGGAGGAACTGTAATTAGTAGCCTTACCCACAATGGGAGATTATCAGAGATATCTACAGTTACAGGACATCTTATCATCCTGTAATGACCATTTGAAGCCCCCCAAGGTGCATTACCTCATCCATAGCTCAGAATGTCTTACATGCCTCAATCCCCCCGTCTGTCTCTGAACCTCTCTGCACGTGGGCTCTCTGATTCACATGTACATAGGGTTCCCATGCACAGGTATGTATTAAATGTGGTTATTTTCTCCTGTTAATCTGTCTCATGTCTGTTAGATTATTGGACCAGCCAGAAAATCTGGCAGGTAGAGGAAAGCTTGCTTCTCCTCCCGCACAGTATATATTTATTTCCTTCACTAAATACAGCACATCGGGACCAGCACCTGCAATTACCGTCATCCCTCGATAACTTTATTATAATCCACTGTCCTACAAGATGTATTTTCTGTTGATTTAAATAGGTGTATAAAAGGGTCTTCATCTTTGTGTACATTTTTTAAGACTTTGACTTTGCCACTATTATCTCTAATTCCTCTGGAATCAGGTATTGACTTTGATTTATTATTTGGGTAGTAATGATAAAGTTCTAGAATTCCCATATGGCCTTTCTTACTAGAAGAGCCTTCACTAGTTAGTCAGTGGGGGATTCTGTCAGTTGTTGAATATATTTATTTCTATTATTAACTAAGAAAGTGGGAGCGGAGGGTGGGAAAACCACAGAAAGTTTTCTCAGACTTACGAGGCCCATTGTGAGGCACAGATTTAGGCCAAAATTCCTTTTACCTGAATACCTTAATTTCCTCACTCTGACTGGTGGTACTCAGTAGCATTCTAAATCTGTTACTTCAACAAAGTATACATTTTGGAACAAAAAAATGTTCTAAAATGTATACAAAGGTCTGGGTATATTACTTTATCCATTCTGCTATCACTTTAGTAAACAACAGCCAATTTGTGGAAAGACAAGAAGGTTCGAAATATGCATTTGTAACAGGTCCTCCTCACGTGTGCCCGCCGGCCACTCCTCCATTAGAGCGGTGGGGGCCTGTGAACTGGGTGTCCTTCTACTTTGAGGAAAGACTATAATTGATTTTGATGACTCCAGTCAGCTTAGAGCACTTTTGTCTAAGCAGATCAGGGCAGGAAGTTTGTAGACTGCCCATCTTTTCCGGTTCCAAGTATTGTCTGGTCAATTATCTCCAAAGGTTAGGAAAATCCAAACCATTCTGATTCCTTCAGTCATGCTCGATTTTGGTAGCCATGTCTACCTAGTCAGTAATAAATAAGGAATCGTTGTTTAAGGGAGGTTATTCCTTTCCTACCTTTTCCTTTTTCCAAATCTAAGACAGCCACTACAGAATCTTTCAAAGAAGGTGGTGTCCTCCTCTTCGATGTAGCTCTTGGTATTTTGGTTAAAAGGAAAGTCTTCTGAGCATCTCATCCTAAACATTTGGATTCCTTCCTCTACATGACCACAGGAACTTTTGGCATCTCAAACTTCAGTCAACAGAGGCTTCCCTTTAGTCCAGTTTCAGGTAACAATCCAAGTTTCCCTCAGCTGCTCAATCCACAGTAGAGTCTCTTTCAAGAGCCTTATTTAAAATCACGTTCCCCTCTCTCTGGTCTAGTATTTCAGTCTCCCCTGCTACACATATCCTCCAACTTTTAAAAGTTTTACAAATCTTTTCATATGTAAACCTTTCCTCTGGGGTTTGAATTTACAATTGTCCTGTTTACCATAGGGCATTATTGAAGGACGTCATTGAGAGAACACGACAACCAGTTGACACCCACCATCCTGAGCAAGATCCAGGAAATCAGAAGCTCCTCACTTCCTCCCCTGTGCTTGGAATGTGTTCTGTCCACATTTCCACAGCCAAGCCATTTTTAAGGACGTAGACTTGTGAGAGTAAATGCATTCTTGAGACCATCTAGACTAAATATTTAATTGAACCCATTTACAGTCCCTATTTAAACTTTTAAGAGGCTGGGGGGAAGTGAGGAGATCTACTTGTCTCGCTGACACCAAGACAAGCCTCATGCGTGAGTTCCCTTGCTTATTAAACCTGCTACCTTCCAGTCTGGAGTGCCCTGCCTCTCTCCTCCATCTCTCCTTGCCCTCTGCTGGCAGTTCGCTAACCAGTGAGCATTCGGGCTCTAGTTACAGGAGAAGGCAACGAGAGGGAAGGCGGACCGGGATTGGAAATGAGAATTGACATGAACCTGCCAGATAACAAGCTCCTGTGAGTTTCATGCAGGGTCTTCAAAGCAGACCAGGTCCTCAGACAGATGAAGACAGACAGCTTCTACTGATAAGAAAAGTTCTGTGAAATTCTGGATTTGAGGTACTCAGATATATCTGAATCCTCCAAACTACCCCTTCCTTATCTCAGTGTCCCACCCTTCCAATGAATCCTAACTTCCAGAACAAGTATGTTGAGGCAATAAAATCAATCTATTTTTAAAACTAGGAAATAACAAAATCATATTCTGCACCTGTAAATTACTTACAGAAACTCTGTGGCCATAAGAAATAGATTTTTTTAGTATCTTGATAGAAAATCTTTGGTTCTCTTTTTTAATAAAATTTATTGGGGTGACAACAGCTAATAAAATTATATAGGTTTCAAGTGTAAAATTCTATATTATATGGTCTGTATATTGTACTGTGTTTACCACCCAAACTCAAATCTTCTTCCATCACCATACAGCTTTGAGTATAGAATCAAAAGCCCTGACTCATTTGTTTTCTCTATAGCAGAGTTTGCAGTTAACTACATCACTCTACAGTCCTTGTATAACTTATGCCTATCGTAATATGCTGTGGCAACCATCACCACTTGGTCTGTCCTTAATATTTTAAAGAAATCGATGCCATCCATTAATATGTCATTTTCTAATGGTATCCTGCTCCTCACTGACTTCAATTCCAACGGGGTCAAATAATAAATTCCTAATTACCAACGTTGAAGTCTATTGCTTATAATGTCCTCTGGTACCAGATTCTGCGTTGGTTTACTCTAACAGAAAATACCCCGGGTGTTTTAAATAGCAAGGAGTTTAATGCAAGGGATTGGGTGTTTGCACAATTTTTGTGAGGATTAGAGGATTTCTCTGTGGTACATTTTCAGACATTCTTTCCAGGAAAATAGCACAGAACCAACTCCCTGAGGAGTCTCCTAGTCTGTCACAGTTTATGGCTTCAAGATCGCACAATCGTGCTTCAGCTGAAGGTCAGAAAGCGACCCCCACAATCAGGGAATATTTATTCAGTGACTGTTTATGAAGTGTCCACAGAGGAAAGAGGCTTCTGTGGGCTCATTGGGTAGTCAGGAGGCAGAAGATACGGAATTACGGTGTGAAAGGAACCTAAAAAAGATTCGGGGTTATTCGTTTAGGAAATAAATGAATGCAAGAAGCACTGAACACAAACTTTTTAAAATATTTTCTTTTGTGAAGAAAAATTCTTATTCTGAGTATCTGTTTTACATGGCAGAAAACTGAATGATAAACCATTAGGTGGGAATGTTTATACCTCGTAAATGAAAACAATCAAAGTAATTTATTTCACAGTGTCATTTCACTTTTTCACAGCTATTGCTATTAAAATTCTTAGGTTAGATAAAATGACAAATTAAACAAAAACAGAAAATAGTAACGATTTTTTCATTTTGTTTGGCTTCTTTATAACCCAAGCTCTCAATTTTTTTTTTCATGCAGTAGAAAATATATAGAAAACAAGAAACTATGGCACATTTACACAATGGAATTCTATGCAGCAGAAAGAAAGAAGGAGCTCCTGCCCTTCGCAACAGCATGGATGGAACTGGAGAGCATTATGCTAAGCGAAATAAGCCAGGTGGTGAAAGACAAATACTATATGATCTCACCTTTAACAGGAACCTAATCAACAGAACAAACAAGCAAGCAAAATATAAGCAAAGACACTAAAATTGAGAACAAGAGAGGAGAGGGATAGGGATATCCAGGGAAAAGGGGAAGGGATTAGAGCAACACGTATGAAAGACACCTGGACAAAAGCTGGGGGGGGTGGAAATGGGAGGGAGCTGGGGAGGGCTGGGGTGGTGGGATGGGATGGGAGTAAAAAAACAGAAAATTGTATAAGAACAACAATTAAAATAAAATTTAAAAAAAGAAAAAAGAAAATATATAGAAAACATTGCACTTAAAACTTGGGACTTTATAACCAAAGTAAAATTTAACATAACTAAATAATTCCAGCAAAAAAAAAAAAAAAACAAGCAGGGCAGTCAGAAAGAAGTTTTAAAACTCACAATAGTTTCACCTATAAAAGTCAAGTAATTGAGATCAAATGGGACAATGCGTTTTAAGTGGAGGAGACCCTGAGACCCAAATACAAGGGGGTAAGTAGCTTATATGTGAGGGGATCTGAGGAAGTACCAGTTGCTGTAGAGAAAGTGAAACCAGGAGGTGAAGGAGCTAATCAAAGGGACTAGCCAGCCAGTTACTGCTCTGGGCAGCAGGGGCTGCTGGGAAGGTGTAATCTTACCCAGAATTATCCCACCCAAGGAAGCCGGGGTATTTGTCCTCCAGCTCCCATCACTACCAGTGGAGGCTGCTTTGCAGGTGTCCCTGTCTGAGCTCCCAACCTGGGCCCACTGAGACAGCGAGAGAAAACTCCTGCTCCAGAGAGTTAGTTACCTGTGCTCTTAGTAGGAGGCCAGACCCTTGCCCAGCATTTGTTACTGTATGCATGTGTTAATTATCTCAAGAATTCTTTCAATCACTTGTTTTCTTTTCATAATGAAGACTGGAACTCCAGCAAAAAGTCTTAATTGACAAGTTACTCTGATGCCCTTAATTGAAAGACCACAAATGAATTAAACAGCTGTTGAGGGGGAGAGTAACTAAGTGGTTAATTCTATTTAATTCTCCGTTCCTTAGGAAATTTCATTTTCTAAGTCATTACTTTAAAAAAAAATTCCAGTGTAAAAAAGGCTATCCCCAAATATCAGTCTTTCCACTCAGTTAAGTACACAGCTATTCAATACCGAGAAATGACTGTGGGGGAAAAGCTGTGAATTTAGATTGCTTATTAGGCACAAAGTAAATCAAAATTCACCTAAGACCTCTTTTTCTTCTGCCTTTCTTTATCTCCTGCTGCATTTTATGTCTACTATTCCTCGGTACTTTTAAATACAACTTAACAACAGCAAAACAACCATTTTAATGGCATTCTTTAAAAATGACTGTCAACATTGAAATTTTCTACGGCTAACACATCCATCAGGAGACGTACAAAACTTTTCAACTTAATAACAAACTAATTTTTAAATTATATTATTTCAGTTGCACAATGTTTTGTCCCTAGATTTATTTTAACTTTTAGTAAATAAGAAATCGATAACACTTTGACTTTCGTATTTGAAATGCGATGAAAAAAAAAACTTCCAAATGACTTTTTGTTACATTTCCATCTGTGACAGAAGTGGATAACAACAAATAAATATGAAACTTCTTTTCAAGTTGTCTTCTTCCCAGAGGAGTCTTTTTGAGTGACACCTGGGAAGTTTGTCCTTCAAAGCTTTCCTCTAGGAAAAGCAAGCCAGTGAAACTCAGCAAGGAATTAAGCCATTTAAAAAAAAAAAGTTCATTCTATTGCTAATGAAGCCAGAGATACTACTTTTGTGATTGAACTACAAGGGAAGTAAAATTGCCCTTACTAACCTGAGTATTATCAAGGCACAAAAGGAAATACATTTCATCTATTTTTTAAAATAGACATTTAGACATTTATGGTAAAGATAATTTCTCTGGTCCATGAAAAATGTCATTTATATGGCATTGATCAAAAGGTGAGTTTTCAAAGTTAGTTAATTAGAAATCATGCTAAATACAATAATATTTTAGTAGTGAAATATTATTGCACATTTGGCAGTACTATTAAGGACATAATTTAGCAAGCTCGTCACTGACCTTGGCTCCTCTCATAAAAATGAACACCAGGAGAGATTTTATGCATACTCTAATTTCATTTAAGTGCAAAGGATAACTCTAGAGAAGTATAGTGCTAATTTTTTAGTGTTTAAGTAGACAATGGTGTACATCAACAAAATGTGGCGATGGTGGGCATAGTTGGGAGAAGGAAGGTAAAATGGCACTGGAAACCCATTTTGTTAGAAGCACCGTTTGCCTACCCTCTATCCATTCTCCCCTTCCTTTGTCCTTACAAGCTTTGTACATACCGGCAATCTGCTGGTATCTAAAACCTTTTTCAGCCTCCCTTGCAGCAATGATGGTCATGAGGCATATTTTGCTAAAGGTTTCTGGAAATGCTTTGTATTCCTGAGAGAGGCAATTCTCCTGTTTCTTGCTCCTTCCTTCTTTTATGCCTGGGTTGTGCTCTGGAACTGAAGCGACAATCATGAATTCATAAATACAGGAGCCACATGCCAAAAATGATGGGGCATAAAGCTCTAGGAAGACTGAGATTTGGGTGGTCTCATGAGGCTGCTACCTCAAAGCTAGACTATTTACATCAATAATTCTTATATCATGCAAAAAAAATCCTTTTTGGCTAAGCCATTGTAATTAGGTTCCTATTACATCATGCCAAGCAAGCTCTATTGATAACTTTCTTGACTGTAACTACTAGTAAAATTATAGCAAACTCCTTGAATGTGGACAGCTACCCATGTGGGTGTTTATCATGTGTCTCCAGTCATATTGATGGAAGAAAACGCTCTACATAAGAAAATCATGACCTTCTGAAATGGTCTTCTCTGCTTTTTGTGTGGAATGTTAGAGAATCCACTAGCCAATAAATAAAGTAGGATAAATTAATGTGCAAGTGAAATAAAATGCCTCTCAGCCTAAGGTGCATTTGTTGCAGAGCCAAAGAAAAAAACAGATGCCCTGGCCAGTGTGGCTCAGTGGGTCAGGCATAGTCCCGTGGGGCAAGGCAACGCCAGTTTGATTCCCAGTCAGGGCGCATGCCTGGGTCGCAGGTTCTATTCCCAATCGGTCCCTGTTGGGACACAAAGGCGAGGCAACTGATAGATGTTTCTCTCACATTGATGTTTCTCTCTCTCTCTCTCTCTCTCTCTCTTTCTCCTTCCCTTCCCTCTCTCTAAAAATAAAATAGAAAAACTCTTAAAAAAAAAAAAAAAACAGACATCTGACGGAGCATCTTAAATGGTCACAGCTTACATTCCTCCCATTTTTTTTTTTCACAAAATGCTTCTTCAGCTAATAATGTTACTCTTTCTTCATACATTTGTGACAACCATCAGGATCTCAGAAGCTCTGAGAGTCTGTCCCAACACCCATAATACACGTTTCTCAGAAGGCCTGGGAAGGTTGGTCATAGACAGTGATAGCTAAAGGACAAGAAGCTTGACGTTCAGATGGGTTTGCTTTGATCTCTATTTCTCAGGCAGGTTGCTATGGAGAGTTCTTACTGCATTTGCAAATAACATCCTTTAAGTGTTATTTAAAACTTCCCTTGTTTATTTTGCCAACTCTGCAAAACTGATGCTTACAAGCAATGTTACAATTCATAAAGATAAAGCTAACCATGTGTAGATGGGCCATACCGTCCTGAACCATTAGATCAGACTTACCCAAATTCTGAGACTCATATCCATAGTCAATAAAATTACCAAATATACTTGTTATTTATTAACTTCACATGAAATAATGCAAATAAAGTAATGAACTCTTAGAAAATATTTGAGCCCCTTTATCTGTGGGATCTTTGTTTTGATACTTTTAAGGAAGAAACTGTGCAGTTTAAACAGAGGCCTCAGCCAATTCCACAGGGATGTCTGTATTGGGAGACCTTCAAAATTTTCCTAAATTGAAATAAAGGGCGGGGCTTTACCACTACATCTACTAAACAGTGGGTGTGGGCCGCCCCTGGAGAGGGGAACTATCCTTGCCTGAGTGGGTTCACCCAGCTAGGGTGGTTCTGAAAGAAGGAAGCCGCTGGGACCCACCAGCAGCCAGTGTTCCCAGAGGTTGGCGGAATGAGTGCGTTGACCTGAAGGAGACCCTCCTCACTACCGTTTATATGAGACACAGATCTCATAGCACTCTGTGCCCACACTATACACCCCTCGCCTGGCCTCCCTGTCAACTTTCTAATCTTGTTCTTTCCATGTTCTTGTCCATTTGACCAACCTATTCATGTCTGCCCTTGATTCACTGAAGATCTGTACCTCACCTTCTCTTCATATTTGAAATAAATGACCAAAGGTACAACCCAAAGTGCTATCCATTTAAAGGATTTCTTTTACTGCTTTCAGGCCTAACTCTGCTCTCAGGCCATGCAGATACATATAAACACTCGTCACTACTTTTGCACAGCTGCAGGTGGAGGGAGAAATGAAAAGCAGTGGAGAATCGTACGATGTGAATCCAATCACCTGCTTTCACTTCTCAATCTCTGGATTTGCTGAGATCCGACCCCATTGCATCATTTCCGTTTTATACTGGGATACTGCCGTGCATGTTGAGCTGCATGTGTGTGTCCAACAGGTGAGCTAAGTTCAATACGGACATAATCACTTGACTGTATATCAAGTCAGGAGCTGCTTTTTAATTAGTTGGACAGAATAAAAAAGAAAGAGAGGTTGGGAATTACTCCGCACTTGTGGGAGATGATGATAATGGTGGATAACAAACGATATGAATAGTGAAAAAAGACATCGGTCAAATGAGGCAAGAATTTAATTGCAAGTGTGGGGGAAGAGGTTACTTTGAATGCAGTCTTCGTGAATCTTCAACAGAAGATAAGTTCTCCCTGGGAAGTCCGTAATTTCAGAAGGCTACCTAGGGAATGGAGAAGAAATGTAGTGAATCAGAACAGTGACTCAGCTGTTGTGACAAGGCAGGGACACCAGGAAGGAAGGCTTTTAAAAATTCTTTTTCTGTCTAATAACATTTACTGAGTTATGTGCTGACCCAGTGTTTGGTGCCCTACATACTCTATGTTCAGCTAATGTACACAACAAACCAGTTTTAATTAATTGTCAGGCAATCACCAATAAATGACTGAGATGAACTTGAAACACAGACCTGCTAGCTCTAAAGTCTACACTGCCCCGCAGCTCTCTAATTCAGTTTTGCTGATTTCACAAATCTACCTGAGCAGAAACGCCTATCGTAAAAGACATTCTGTGTAAAAACTCTTGTTATCATGCACTTATCTAGGCAAATATGGAATGTTTTCATTCTAAGAGAGGCCTGGAGAGCTCATTAAAGTGGATATATGTTTCGTTGGAGAAAGTTAAACTTCTCCCTTGCTGCCTCTAGTGAAGGAAATTTTCAAGCCTCCTTGATATGAAAAGCGTTGGGGTACAAACCAGAAAAAAGGTCCACAGAGATTAGTGACTTCAGCTGTGCTTCACAATCATGGCCTTCAGATATGACAACAAATGTCAAATCTACCATTTGGATTAGATTTGTAAAGAACAGAGAGGAACTTTTCCAGGCTGAGGAAACATTTGTGAATTGAAAAGATTTTCTTTCTAATTACTCTCCAAAAACTGTCCAACTTTTTAATGATGTGATTTCAATCAATTCATAAGGCCAAGTAAGTATTGTCATTTGAAACTTATTAAGTTATATTTCTGCAAAACAAAAAAATAGGATTTCTTTTAAAAACTCACCAGTTTTATAGAGTTTTACTGAATTGGCAACTAATTCCTTTTCATAGTTAATGTATTTGATCTTATACAGAGCACATAGTAATTGTTATTGAAGTGTTTGTTCCATAATTGTGCATGAAACAATGAAAATATAAGAAATTCTTTGATGTATATTCTATTTTTCTTCTATTCTATTGACCAACTCTAATGCACAGCTGGCCCTCAGGAGTATGGACAAAGTTCACCACACCCAAATGTGTCAGTGAGTGAAATTCCAGCATCTCAACAAGGGCTTTTCATACTTGTGAATCTAGCAGCATACTCAAAGGCCAGGCCTACCTTCTGTATCTCTGGTGTTAGACAGACAATTGGGATGGTTTGAAGAGCCAGGAACTTTGGGACCAAATTTCTCCCCACTGGAGATCATTCCCATTAATGAGCTCAAACTGGTGGACTCCAGCTCAAATCTGTGTTTTATTTGGCTGCCAAGGTGTTTTGATCTGAACCTGAAGGCCTGTATGATGGCCCCCCTTCTCCATTTCAACACAACACCCACCACTGCTTACTGCCTTCTGTCCCGATCCAAACAGTGATCTACCTCCTGGACTCTTGGAGCAATTAACTTTATGCAGCAGATACTTCATATTTCAAGGACTCTCTGCCATAACTTTAAAGATTAATGCTATCTAGTTTTGGCAAGTGTGCAGAAAAAAGTCATCTTTGTACATTTTAGCTAAGAGAAAGCCTTTTTGGAGACAAATGCAGGTTGGTTATTAATAACTATCAAATTTTAAAACTTTGTACAGTGGACTTTTTAATTCCAAAGCCAAAAGATTTTTTTTCTAAATACATAAGTACAAAACTTTTATGTGCAACAATGCATTTGGCTACATTATTCAAAGTGGCAAAATCTTAAAAACAGTCTAGATGTACATTAAAAAAGAATAGTTATAAAAATTATGACTTAGTGCTTATACATGTATATGTACATATCATGTTATAGATCATATATGAACATAATGAATCCATAAAACAGATGAGTTTGTGTACTATAACTACTGGCAAGAAAAACTCTCAAGGCATACTGTTCAGTGGAAGAAACAAGCTGCCGTTGAATGTGTACAGTATGAACCCATTCTATAAAAACTAAAAGTAAGAGTATATATGCACATGTATAAAGTGAAAATTTTCACATGTATATGTGAAAAATTCATTTAAAAAATTTGTGATTGTTACGTATTTATTGCCATTTTATTGTTCATAGTTTTGATCTTCTTTTTCTTAAATAAGTCCCTTTAACATATCATATAATAATGATTTGGTAATGAGGAACTCCTTTAGTTTTTTCTTGTCTGGGAAGAACTTTATTTGTCCTTTGATTCTAAATGATAGCTTTGCTGCATAGAGTAATGTAGGTGGTACATCCCTGCTTTTCATCACTTTGCATACTTGTTCCCAATCCCTTCTACCCTCAAAATTTCTTTTGAGAAATCAGCTGAAAATCTTATGAGAACTCCTTTGTAGGTAACTCTCTGCTTTTCTCTTGCTGTTTTTAAGATTCTCTCTTTATTTTTAATCTTTGGCATTTTAATTATGATGTGTCTTGGTGTGGTCTTCTTTATATACACCTTGTTTGGGATTCTCTGTGTTTACTGAACTTGCATATCTATTTCCTTCACTAAATTAGGGAAGTTTTTTTATTATTTTTTGAATAAGTTTCTAATTTCTTGCTCTTTCTCTTCTCCTTCTGGCACTGTTATGATGCAAATGTTGGAATGTTCAAAATTGTCCCAAAGACTCTTTATACTATCCTTGATATTTTGGAATCTTTTTTCTTCTTGCTGCACTGATTGGAAGTCTTTCTTCCTTATATTACAAATCATTAATTTGATTCTTGTCTTCATCTACTTTACTGTTGATTCCCTGTAAATTGTACTTTATTTCAGTTAGTATATCCTTCATTTCTGCCTGGGTCTTTTTTATGCTGTTGAAGTACCCAATGAGTTCCTTGAGCATCCTTACAATGAATATTTTGAACTCTGCATCTGATAGATTGTTTACCTCCATTTTGTTTAGTTCTCTTTTCTGGTATTTTATTCTGTTCTTTCATTTGGTCCATATTTCTTTGTCTCCTCATTTTGGCAGCCTCCATGTGTTTGTTTCTGCATATTAGGTCAAGCTGCTATGATTCCCTGTCTTGGTAGCATGGCCTAATGTAGCAGGTATCTTGTAGGGTCCAGTGGCATAGCCTCCCCTATCACCCAAGCTGGGTACTTAAAATGCTTTCCTCATGTGTGCTGAGTACTCCCTCCTCTTGTAGATGAGTCTTGATTGTTGTCACCAGGTCAATGAGAGGGATTTACCCAATCCAGGTAGTTGGTAGGACTGGCTGAACCCCTGGCCAGCAACCATGTCCCTCCATGGCTTGTGGAGGTGGTTGGGTGGTGCTCTGATGTGGTCTGTAACTCTCTGGTGAGTGCATAGGCTCTGGGGTTTCCTAGGTGATGCAAGCCAAAGTCAGCTTCCACCCATGTTCTGTCTGGGGCCACTTGGTATAAGTATAAAGTGTTCTGAAAATAGCTGCTGCTAGTGCCAGTCCTGGGGTCATTCAGTGAGAGGTATAGGGGCTGGGCTCAGCTGTTGCTTGTTTGAGTGGATTTAGGAAGGTCTGAAGCCTGCTCCTAGCTCAGCCCTTCATATAGAAAAGCCACTGTTACCTGGTGGGGCGGGGGGGGGGGG
>PVKU01005643.1:70002-119156 GCA_004027475.1 Anoura caudifer | reverse complement strand
TGCACATTCTAGGACCCCGTGGGTCTCTCCAACGAACTCCCCCGTGAGGCTGGGATTCTCTCTGGCACCACATCCCTCACAGGTGTTCTCAATCCGTGCTTTTTAGGCTTTATTTCCCGGCGCTGGAGTCCTGTGCTGTGCAGTCTGTCTCACTGCCTGTTTCGCCTGGTTTATCTACACGCGAATGTGTGACCGTGGTCAGCCGCCTGTGCACCTCACTTGTTCTGGTTGGTCTGCTTGTTGCCTCCCTTTGCTCCGTAACCACCACCTGTGTGCCCGGGACCACCAGCTACTGCTTCTTCCCACCACGACCCCTCTCCACCGGCTGCCAACTCCGCCCCTCTTACCGGTCTAGGTGAATCGTTGTGGGGCTTGGGTAAAATTCAATCCTCTATCTGTTCTGGTTAGGTTGTTTTGGTTCTATATTTTTGTTGGCCTTAATCTTGGTTGTGAGAGGAGGCACAATGTGTCCACCTACGCCTCCATCTTGGCCAGAAGTCCTTCTAGCCCTTCTTTACTGTGGGTGTCGTTAGTCCTTTAGCTCCATCCTACCCAGATTAACCCTCTTCCTAAAACACCACTGGGATCATTCACTGATCTACTCAGAAGATGACACCTGCTTCATGCTGTCCGCTGTAGTACATTCAGAGTCCTCTGACTGACTTTCAAGATCCCTGCTTTCCTTTTCTATATTATTTTCTTTTGTTCCCTAAAATATCTTATTCTTTAGTGAAGGAGATCCATGCGCTCTCCCACAAATACCCATACCATTTTGTGCTGTCTGCTATTACTTTCCACCCCACCTAAAATGCACTTTTGCCCCTTTTGCCTCTGACTTACTCATTTTTCAGATCTTCCAGGCCTGTTCCAGAGGTACTTTTTCCTTCTTTCACATAAACCTACACATGTCCCTTTTTCTGAGCTCCACGCGGAGATACATGCTTTGGAGACAGCTGGCCTGGAATTGAGTCATGGCTACATACTAGTCTCAAGCGGACCAAGCATTGCATTGAGAATTTACTCTGTGCCTGATGGGGTTCATGGGGGGTGACATGCTTTAATTGATCTCATCTCCTCAGTAACTTTATAAGTTTAGTACTATTTTGATTTCCGTTTTAGGTGGACAGACTGAGACACTGAGACTCGGAGAAATTGAGTAACCTATTTAGGGTCACAGAGCTAGTAAGGAGCTAGGATGCTTGGCTCCTAGACCCATTCTTCTAGTTCTTGTGCTATTCTTGTCTCTTTAAGACATATTTAGAATGCTTTTTGATGGGGGTTTTTAGGGTTGATTGGTGCAGAGTTACTCTTTCCTGTCTCACTGGGAGTCATTAGGAAAAAACATCCTTCACCTAACAGTGCTTTTGGTGTTAGTGTGCCTAGATGCATGTGTTTATGCGTGCATTTGTGTGTATGTATGTTGCATGTACATGTGCTGCTGTGGTGAGAAGCTGAGGTGAGCATCACAGTTGGCACAAGATGACCACTGGGCAGCTCAGGGAGACCCGGTCTATCCAGGCTACACTGAATCCTACCCTCAAGCCTGGGATCTGTATTGTAGAAAGAACATGTGCGGGAAGATGGGTATTAAAATATACTATTATGTATATAGTATAGGTATCCTTGAGAAGGCTACCCTCTCTGAACTTCAGTTTGCTTAGCTCTAAAGATACTAAATTCTACATCACAGAATTATTAAATGATGTGATTCACTGAGATGTTAAATATAAAGTGAATGCATGGTGTCCAGATATTTATGTTTCCCTTCGAGGCTGCATACTCCATCCAGGCTCACGGGTTTTCTCATTCCTGCTGATGCCTTTCCCTTTGTCCATATAGCCAAGCAGGCCCTCCTTTCCTTACCATTACACCTCCTTCACTTCTCCTGTCTTCACTTACAGACTGTCTTCTTCATGAAGCTCTCTGTGATCCCTTAGCTGGAATTAATCTCTCCTTTCTGTGAACTGTTTCACTTCCAACCCTTTATCATAGCCATTTGTGTATATTATGGCCTAACCTTTCCCACTGACCAGTGCTAGAAATAATAAAAGATGAAGGCACAGTCCATGCCTCTGGACCTGCCACCTGCCTCGGGCCTGGCACCTTCCCTGGGCCTGGTCTTTCACACTCTGCCGCATCAGCCGAAAGTGCTTCCTTTCCTCCATGTGGGTCTTTGCTCAGGAGTCATCTGCTCATTGCGGCCTTTCTTGAGTATTGTATTGAAAGTTGCATCGAATCCCTTCTCTTTCTATCTGACCTGAATCCGAGCTTTCAGCTGTGCTCACCACAATTTGCATACAGATATTTTACTTACTTATTTTGTGACTCCCCCCCCCCAGTAGAATGTAAACAGTGTGAACTCAAGAATTCATCTCTTTCTATTACTTCTGGACATAGCTGATGATCAAAAACTACTTGTTGAGCAATGAATGAATTACCATCGTGTTTATGTTTCTGATGTGGTCTAACTATTAAAAAGTACGACATGCTTCCCAGGTTTTTGAACAGAAGAAAGGTATGGCTGGCAAATTTGTGAATTGTTCTTTTTTTATGATTCAGATTCATAGTTGGTCCATTAATTCCCTTGTGCCGCAAGGCAGTTTTTGACAGAATAGTTATCTGAGCTGGATTACTGGAGTGAAATGTTAGAATTCTCAAATTAAAAAATGTTACTTGAAAATGAAAAAAAATGTAGTTTATCACTGACTTCAATTTCTAATGACTTAAGGTCACAGTTGGTGGGTAAAGTTTTATTTTAAAGTAACAACAAATAATTGAATTTCCTGTTTACATGCTCACTGTAGGTATTCCTCATCTAGATTTCTCATTTACAGCGTGTGTTACAGCTGTGGGCCTTTGTCTCAAAGTGATCACAGTCCTAGCTAGTTGGCTCTTTCCATGTTAATACAGATTTTGCAGTTAGTGGATGAAGGTGATTTAACACAGCAAGGAAGGCAGAAATGCCGAGGGAGTTCGGCCCTACAAGCAGGTTAAGTCGGGCTGGAAGGGTGTTGGGATCTCAGCTTGCGTCCCAACATGAACGGAGTCTAAGAAACATGTTACCTGCCTGCATAGAGTTCTTGGGGTAGGGTTAGGAACATCTCATTCATCTACTTGAAGGGATTTTGGGGTAAAGGTTCTTGAGGTTGCAGGGAGAGATGAATTTCCAAACCGGTTGCTGTCTTTTGGTTTGGTGACTTGCACATAGAGCTTGCTGCCGCCTGGTCTTAACGGACTAAAACTGAAGTCAGCAGAACGTGTGACTGTAACAGGTGATGTGTGTACTGTCAGGCTTAAAGAGGGAAAGATTTCCACAGAGCAAAAACGTGTCTTGGGATATAGAAAAAAAAAAAAAGATACACTTTCCTTACCCAAGAGAGTTGACTCTACATCTATGAATTATTGACACGTGCTTTTTTGCTGTTGAACGTTTGCGTGTCTACTCAGATCAAATGATGCTGCCAGCAGTTAGTGCTGTGTCAGGCTGTTCCAAATTTAAATCTGCAGGGTCACGTTTGGTCAGAGGGCCATAAAAATCCCACAGCCGCTTATTGAAACTTACTTTTAATTTGCTTTAAAATATATTTTAATCACAAAAGAGCTTTCTGCAAAATGTTGTAAGTCTGTAATTGCTGAGCACCAAGCTGTTGCAAGTATACTTGACATGGGAGAATAATGATCAAATGAACGGTTTATTTACATTCTGTTTTAGGGGCAGGGAGGTACATGTTTTAGAAGAATCTGTATTTATAGTAGACGTATGAAAATGTCTTTATGATTTTACAAAATATATTTGAATCAAACAAAATAATTTCGGTAGGCGCATCACTGATACAAGGTCAGTGCAAACTTTAATTAATAACAGCAGTTATGCTGGAAGCTTTTGTTAAGTAAACAATTACCCTTGTCTAGAAAAGTGAATATTTGGGCACAGAATAACTAACTGTTTTTCTAGTTCTACCAGAACTGCATGTGGAGTCAAGCTTACTGATTGGGTGAAGGAGGACATTACTTACTGTAATGGCTAAACTAATAAAATTGGGGGGAAGAGCACAAGATTAGGAGTTACGTGGTTACAAGGCTCATTCCTCCCCTTTAAATACATTGCAGTGTGTTCTTGAGCTTGTTAATCAGGTACTATCGTGCATGCTTTTGGCCATCGTTTACTTTGCTTTTTAAAACAATTTGATGAGAATGTTACTAGTAAGGATGTAGTTATTCATTAGTTTTGACTGTGTGGGAAGTCTGCACCCCCTAAACCATGTGTTGTCGAAGAGTCAGGTGTGTCTTTTTCATTTTATGGACACAATGAGAGGCAGTTACCTCTCATTCAGCGGGCCAAGGGCAGAGCTGGGTTCAGCCTGCGGGCCTGCCATTCAGAAGCCTGGGCCTTATCCTTCTGCTACCCAGTTCAGGTGAGAATATACCTACTTATTCTGACCTACTTGGGGGTGTTAATGGAGGAGTTTAGAAGGGAAAGATGGCATATCCTATGACCCCCCACCCCCCAAGGAAATTAATCTTAACAGAAAGAAAAGACAAAAACAGATCCTTATTACGAGCCAGGATCAGTGGCTCAGGTACTCCAACAATTGTTGAGAAAAAGGAAAA
This sequence comes from Anoura caudifer, assembly GCA_004027475.1. Classification (NCBI taxonomy): domain Eukaryota; kingdom Metazoa; phylum Chordata; class Mammalia; order Chiroptera; family Phyllostomidae; genus Anoura; species Anoura caudifer. The sequence goes on along the minus strand of PVKU01005643.1, from coordinate 114,545 downwards.
TCAGTAGGTTCTGAAATGGCTGGGGAAGACGTCCCAGAAGTGATGGACTTCGTGTTATGCCTTAAGTGTTGATTGATTTTTTTGCCACAACATATTGTTTCCCTAGTGTTCAGGTTCTAATAAGAATTCTATGAGCTGGCACCCTAATAGAATTTTAGCCTTATTTATCTTTAAAAGCGTTTTTGGACACTTTAAAAATATAGTTCAGATACTATATGTGTATACTTTCAGTGTTGCAGTTCATTTCTGAAAATAAATACAAAATATTGCTAAAATGTGGAAGTAAATAATATTAGCTTATCAACAGTGTCTTCTGTGTAGACGTGGATGACGCAGTTCAACTGAAAAATAGTGTTCTGAGAAAAAGCAGTGCTTTAAAAAGACAACTTCCACATTTTATGGTAACAATCGCAGTAAATTCTTACTTCCTTTAGCAGTTGGGTTGGCTTGACTATATTAACTACATGAATTTTTTATTTAAATTTTGTCTTTGGGCCTTGTTTTTAAAATCATTCCATCATTCCAAAAGAAAATAAAATCTTTAAAAATATGTGTTATGACTTTCTAAGACATACAAAAAGACAAAGAATAATACAACAAACACTAGTGTACTTGACTTTCAGATTAAACAACTAGATTGTTGCAAGGCAGGAGAAACCCTCTCTCTTTCTGATTTTACCCCTTCTTCCCCTGCAGAAGTAATCCTATTGCTAAACTTCGAATGTATCACCCCATGCCATTTCTTTGTACCTTTCTCCATATGGTTATATTATTAAGCAATATGTAGTACTCTTTATATTAATTATATCAAGTTACATGGCTTTTTAATTCTTGCTTTTTTTCTTTTAACTATGAGATTCATTCATTTTGATTTGTATAGCTCCAGTTAATTTTTATTGCTTAATAGTATTTGATTGCATAAATATACCACAATTTATTTGGCTATTCTATTAACAGGTGTTTACATTATTTTTAATTTTTATAACAAACAATGAAGTTGTGAAGTTTTGAATGTATTTCTGCATATATATCTGACAGTCTTTCGTATGTCTAAGAACATTTTCTTAGCTTTTCTGTGACTTGCTTATTCATCTCTTTACCTGTTTTTTCTAATGGATGATCTTTTCTTTTTTGATTTATAGATATTCTTTAGATGTTTGAATATGCACTCTTTATTGACCATATGTATTGAAAAGGTCTTTGCCTAGACTGTGGCTTGCTTTTTTACTTTTTTGTGGTGTCTTTTAAAGAAGATGTTTAAAATTTTCAATGTAAAATTTCTCATGGCCCCCCTTTATAATGTATACCATATGGATCTAGTTTAAGAAATATTTTCAACTCTGGCTGGATAGCTCAGTTGGTTAGAGCATCACCCCAATATACCTACGTGGCAGATTCAATCTCTGATCAGGGCACATACCAAAAGTAAGCAATGAATGCATCAATAAGTGGAATAACAAATCACTGTTCTCTTTTTCCCCTTACCTCTTCATCTCTCTAAAATCAATTTTAAGACAAGTCTTTCATATTGAGGGAATAAAATGTAAAATTATGCTTTAAAGCTAAAGAAGAAAATATGAGGCATGACCATTTTCTTAAAAATGATAGTCAAAATTGGCTCACAGGCAGTTAACTTATTTTTTTTTTTTTTTTGTCAACACCAGTTTACTCAAGACAGGTTATTGTGAGATGAACAATGAAACTGAACATCTAAAATATGAACATCTTCTGTTCATCTTGTTCTTGTTTTGGGGTCGAAAATCCTAACAGTTTTGGAATGGACCTTGGTTTAAAGAAAGTAATCACAGTTTTCTGAAAGTGGTGTGTTCCCAGGAACAGGATGCAGTAGCGGCTGAGTGTGCTCCTCAGACCAGCGACATCAGTGTCCCCTGGGACCATGTGGGAAACGCAGACAATGGGCCAACTCCAGACCCTTTAAATCCGAAACTCTGGTAGTGGAGCCTAGCAATCTGTGATTCCAGTACCCCGGGTGATTCCAAGGCAGGCGCAGATGGGAGCACCGCTGACATCGGATAAGGGATGAGGAAGCGCTAGTTCCGTTTTGTTTTGTTGTTGGACTGCCTGTGTGATCTACGTTGGTGAAGAGCTGCGTTTCCATGGATTGCCTTTCTCCCTGTTGCCTGTTCTTGGCCTGCCTTTCTCAGACGTTTGGCCCACAGCGGTAGCCACGTGTGGTCAAAGTGGAGTGAAGTGGATAGCTTCGTTTAACCTCTCCTCCCGTAATTCCTTTGAGAGATTGGCCCTTGTTACTTGCTTTTAGATCTAAAAGCATTGGACCCACTGGCCTTAAGAGAGTTTGCTTTCACATGTGGACAAATCAGTAGCCAAAATTTTGCGGGAACTCCTAAGCAGATTTCCAGAGCTCTTTCTCTGTATAGCTCCCTCCTGTATTGTACTCTCTGGCCTCTCTGAATTCTGATCTCACTTAGTCCTCCCAGTTCACTGGGATACTCAGACTCTGGGCTCCACCTCCTTGTTATCACCTAGAATCTGCCTTGAGGCAGTTGGTTGGCACAGTGTGGGACTTGCCTTATCTCACTTCTCTAGGGAATTAGAGTCCTGCACTGTTTTTCTGCTCAGTGTTTGAAAACTATTGTTTACATTTTATGTTTTGCTTTCTAGTTGTTTAAGGTGGTTTGTAATTCTGGCCCTTTTAAACTCCATCTTTGCTAGAAACCCCTATTTCATTGAGGTAAAATTTACATGTAATGAAATAGAAAATATTAAGTGTACCATTGATGGTCCTGACTAATTATCACACCCATGTATCCCAGCACCGTATCAGGATTTGTAGTACGTTACCCTTATCCTGGAAAAATGTCTTCATTCTTTTTGCATTTAGTCACCTTGCCCATCTCCTAGGTGAAACTTATTCTTGTTTTTCACCAGTGATTAGTTTGCATAGACATTTAGAGTATATACAATTTTGTATATTAATTATTCACTCAGTATAATGTTTTGTGATTTATTCATGATGTTGAATGCATTAGCAGTTCATTTCTTTTTATTGCTGAGTAGTATGTCATTGTATTGATATACACACTTTATTGTTGAGAAGTATTCATTGTATGGATATACCAAAATTTATTCATCCTGTTATTGAGGAACACATGGGTTATTTCTAGTTTTTTGGCCATTTTGAATAAAGTTGGCTATGAACATTCTTGTACAAGTCTTTTTTTTTTTTTTAATATCACAAATTGCCAAGAGGACTTTATTTTTTCTTATCAACATCCTGTTCTGCAGCTTCCTTGAGTCTTTTAGCCTGGATGCCAGAGATTCAGATATTGGTGGGACCATGAGAAGGCTGGCCAAGGCCCTGACAAGTTCTCCTCCTCCTCGGTGATGACCCTTCTCCTTTTTCTAGATGTTCCATATGAGTATGACTGGTCCTGCCAACTGGGTGGCCCCTTGAGTTCTTCAGCAGCGCTGTCTGCCTTCTTGGGGGTGGACAGCTTCCTGGGAAAGAGGGTGAGTGGAGCAGTACTCCCTCAGCCGCTGCACCTTCAACTGCAGGGACTTGGTGGACTTGTCCCTCCTCCTCTGATGCCTCAAGATCCCAATGATCCGGGGCATCTTTTGTGAAGGTTAACTTCTTGGAGCTGAAGCCCCTGCCAGCTAGGATTTTGTGTGGTACCTCACTGTGGGGCATCTCATTATGAGCCGGATGGGGTTTGGACACAGGACAAGGGGTAATTCCGCACACTTTGGCTTGCTGCGCCTTGTGCCTGCACATTTCCCGCCGGCTGGTTAAACAGTGTAGCAAGGTGTAAGATCCTGCCATCCCTGCGGAAGTGGGGCCGTGGGATCCTGCCATCCCTGCGGAAGTGGGGCCGTGGGATCGTGCCCTTTAAGGTCGGTGCCATGGCTGCTTCCTACAGGCCTTCTCCGAAGGAAAACGGCCACTGGAAAGCCTTTTTGTGGCATATATTTCATCTCTTTGGGGCAAATAAATGAGTGGATTTCCTAGGTGACATGTTCAAATTTCTACGAAACCGTGAAACCTTCTCTAAAAACGGTTATGCCATTTTACATTTCCACCACACAGTTGCTTTCACTCGCTTATTTTAGTTTGGGTATGAAGTGGTGTCTCATTGTGATTTTAATTTGTGTCTCTCTAATACCTTTTCATACAGAGGTGGGCAAAAGTAGGTTAATATGTAATACAATAATTAATAATAATACAAGAATAAGCTTTTTCATGTACTCACAACTGTGAACCTACTTTTGCCCATCCCTATATAGTTACTGACTTTTTACAGCTTCTTTTATAACTTCTATTAATGCCTTTTGAGCATTTTTTTAAGTCAGGTTGTCTTTTTTTAAATGATTTGTATAAGTTCTTCTTGTAGTTTTATCCAAGTCCTTTTGTAGTATATAGAGAGTGAAAATTTCCTTGCAGTTCATAGTTTTGCTGTTTATCTTCTTAACATCTTTTTAGGAGATTATTTAAAAGACTTAACTTTAATGGTCTAATTTACCAATGTTGCTCTAATGACTGGTGCTTTATAATTTTGCTAAATGATCTTTCTTTTTCTTTAACTCATGCTGTTTTCTTCTAGTTTGGGGTTTTACATTTAGATCTATGATTCTGCTAAATTTAATTTTGGGGTAAGATTAGAATAGATGGCAGGGTTCATTTTTTCCCATATATTTAACTAACTCTAGTTGTTTTACAACTGTGTGTTGAAAATACGATTGCCGTGATGCCTTTGTTGAAAATGAGTTTCTGTGAAAGTGTGGATCTGTTACAGAGCAACAGAAGGTCCATTATTGTCCGCCGCCTTATGGAAAGATGCCTCTCAAAGCCAGAGATTTCTGAAAAGGAAAGGAAATGTTTATTTAATGCTATACAGTTAAAGTAGTGACTTAACATCTTCATTAAAATATCAAAGTCCTTTAGGATACCCACAGACGCCCACAGTGCTTCCTGTCTCCCTCTGCCCTAAGTCAGGGTACCGTAATTGCAAGGAAGAGAAGCACACGTCCGGGATCCAGGCTCTTGACACTGTCAGCTGTGTTGTTGTCCAGGCAGGATCTCGAATTAATCCAAAGCCATGTGGCTTTGCATTTTTACTTTCAACCCATGGTTGTCTAAAAATAGCCAATTACCTTAACCTACATATTTGCAATTTAGCCCTGCAGACACACATCAAATAACTTCGGTAGACCATCTAGGGTAAAAGCTTTCTTTTGAAATAAATTGCCAAATATATGAGTATGGTCAATTAGTGATTTTTCTTTATTTTCTCAATACATTTTCTCTTACTAGTTCAGTAAAATTTATAAGGATGTAAAGCCCAAATTTTATAATTTCCTCACAGTAATTGAAAGGACACGTAGATTTAGACTCAGAAACCATAAGTTAAAGATCTGAATCTCTTTTATAGCATGAGCTGCTTTGAGAAGTCCCTGTGGTTTTAAACGAATGACTTGACTTGATCGCCCTGGAGTAAAAACTGCACCGCCGCTCAAGCTAGGGCTTGTTCCTGTTGTTCGAGTGTTCCTTGTGTCAGATGGGATAGATTGATGATATTTTCAGCAAAAGACCTCTTCCATGGTCACAAGATAACATTGTTAAAAAGGTTCCAGAAATTCTTAATACAAATGGCATTACTTAAAAAAAGGATGCCTATGGGGCTGCAGTCCTGTCTCCACTTTCCGTGGGCACGGTGGTTCAGGCCTGGCCACGGTGTCGTCACGAGCCAGCTTTTGGGTTGGTGATCTCATGTTGTTCAGAGCTAAATTTTAAGGAGGAAGGCAAATTCTCATGGGTAGAACAATGAGGAATTGGGAAGTTTGGGTAGTGGCCTGGGAAAAGTAGACAGCAGTTGTTAGGCCACAGGGTTTTTCTTGTCATTTTTCTCTTGAATGAGTCCTGTACATGGGTGGAGGTAGGTGTTGGTTCCAATGGTGGGAGGATAGCTAAAGGCTAATTGCTGGATGCTCTGGGTGCCCTCCCTTGGTACCTACGGATGCTTGCCTCGTGCTGTTTTGTATTGCCCAGGAGGGTACCACACTGGTCTTCCCGACTGGCTGGCAGCCTCTTCTGGTATGCCTTAGCTGGTTAGGAGTTGTAGCGCTACTGAGTGCGTCAGAGGGTACATAGCACGGATCCTGCGAATCGACACGTTCTGGTGGAGAAGAGCTTTGTATCGATACAGGACGTAACTCCCGTGGTGTGAAAGTCGGTGAGCCTGTCCCTGACTGGCTTCAGAGGACACACAGTCATAGAATTAAGTTGAGAGTCTGGGCAGGAGCAGGCGGGAACGGGCAGTTGTAGAGGAAGGCGTGAGGACCAGTCCTCAGTGATTACTTACTTACAGCAAACGCTGTATTGCCTCTCTGTGTGTGTGTTGTTTGGAGCAAGTGGAGGAGCTGAGTTTGAAAGGATGAAAGTGCAAAGGACACCGTGTGCTAGAGGATGTCCAGAACCAAAGTGCGTGGTATTTGTGAAGCAGTGCCTGTCTTTTAATAGGCTGCACTTTCAAAAAGTAGAACTGTCTTGTATTTTTCAAACGCAAATCTAAGTAGAAAGTAAAAGACAGGTTTACTTGTATAATGAAGCCCTATGAGAAGCTATGAAGCCTTGTCAGTTGCTTGTGGTGCTCTCCTTGGTGAGATTTAAATAAGCGCGACAGATGAGAATTAGAACACCTTTCCAGAGTTAAAAATAAGCCTGAAAGAAAATGTTTCTGTGGGGCTGCTTGTGCTATCTTGAGTTCATGTTTTAAGTGTATGCAAAAGTGAAGTCTAAGATGGTGTTATATAACAGTAGCTGGAAAACATCTTATTTCTTAACGTGGTATTCACAAAATGGTACTTCTCTGGGTAGGGTCCTTTACCTTTTCCCCAGGGCTCTGGGCCTCACCTGTGCCCCCTATATATATGCTTGTTTTTCTTGAAGCTCAGGCCCTGGCTTGGCTGGTTCCCAGGAGCCAGCTGCTCCCCTCTTTCCTGGAATTGGCTGAACATCTCTCAGTTGCCTCTTCTGGGTGTTTCTTTGGTTTCTGGCTTCACTCTGTCATCTTCCTAAATTTATGACATGAAACTTTTCCCATTTTCGAAGTGTAGCCTCATAAAGATTTCAGATTTGTGGAGTGTATGGGTTTAAGTTAGGTAGATCATCAGACTTCTTTATGAACCCTAAAGAACAATATACTTGTTTTGGTAATAAGGATTATATCCCTATCAGTGTGTGAAATACCAGTGGTGTAACTAGAAAACACCTGTAATTCTTTCAAGTTATTTCTTAGATTTCTGTTAATAGTAGGTATCAGGTCTCTTTTGCTTCTGTGGATTTACATAGTGGAAGATGATTGTTGCATGTACATGCCTGTGCATTTCCGAATCAGTGTACATGCTGCTGATTTATAAAATGTGTTTGATGCATTTACCCTATGTGAAATTCTACACTAGTTCCTTGCCAGAATCCAGACAAAACCTTTTCTATGCACCCCCCTCCCCCCAAAAAAAAGACGTATTTAAGACTAAAAAGGTGAGGGATGAAGGTTTGCATAAAAAGAAAACAGTGTGAAGAGATGATTAAAATCTGTGATTAGTTAACTCTTTCAGGAAGAGGAAAATGATAGCTAATTGGCCCATCTTGATGGAAATGAAACAGAAAGAAAAAATAAAGCAAGCCTTCTTTTATCTTTACCAGCCTCTTGTCAGTCACAGACTTTCTTTGCTGCGAAGGCTTTTAAAGGCTCTCTTAATAATTCAAGTGGGAAGTTTTGAGTAACTCCTGATTTTTTTAATGTAAAATTTCACATGATTTTTTTTTTTAATATAAAATTTCACAATCTGCCTAGCACTTCACAGTGTGGTATGCACTGAAACCATAACAGTGATTGGGGGATTTGTCAGCTGGATCCAATTCAAATATTGAATGTTAGACTCTGTCCAAACATTATTGAAACTATAAAGTCTTGTAATCCCTTACTTGTCTGGCTTTGCAAGAGCTCTGGTGTGCCCCGGACCCATACTCGATCAACGCACATTCCACCATCTTGGCACACGGGGGCTTCCTCCTGTACTCTGACTCTGTCTTACCGTATTTATGTCAGTGATTTGGGTAATATTTAGCCAGTGTTCTTCAGTTTCTTTCCTGAGAAGGCAATTAATGTATTTATTGTAGGGTTCACAATGGGATAAAATTTGTCTTTTCTCTTGTAGCTTACTCTGTGACCTAAACCTGTGTATGAACTAGATTTTATCTTTCTTATATTTTCTTTTTTGACTTTTAAAGTATTTTTATTGATTATACTATTACAGTTTTCCCAATTTTTCCCCCTTTGTCCCCCCTCCCCCTGCCCCCCAACCCTCCAGCATTCCCTGCTCCTTAGTTCATGTCCATAGGTTGTACATATAAGTCCTTTTTTCTTTTTTATTTTTTTAAAAATTTAATTGTTGTTCTTGTACAGTTTTTTCTTTACTCAGGAATTGTTTTGGTGAAAGTTTAAAGGTTGTAGAAAGGTGTAAGTTTACAAAGAGTAGATTCACTGGAACTAGTCAGAAAAGAATGTATCACAAAGTGAAGAGAGATGTGACCTTCAGGTTAACTAATTAAATTCTCCTCCTAATCCATTCTCCTCATTTGCCATTCTCCCTACCATGTAATTGACAGAGATTTACTGATGGGAGCCAGTATTAAGAGCTGGCCAAGCAGCTCTCTTGACTGCCTGGCCTATATTGATACATTCATTCATTCTTTGACTCACTGATTCAAGTATTTACTACGGTGCTTATTACAAGCCAGTCAGCGCTCATGCATGTAGTAGCTAGTAGCCTGCTGCTTGGTCATACTGGGGAGTTTTTGTGCCCCACCGCTGAAATACATTGTGTCCTTTGAATTAGTGGAAGGAATACTGAACACGTCTCAATGAAGGGGCATATATCTACTTGTGGACATGGAAAGGTCTGAACCCCACAGGCTAGAGGACTGTGGGGGAGGCTGATCAGGGAGCTTAGAAAACCTAGGAGACAAAATTCTCATTCCATTGACAGTGCTCAATTTCAAAAGTACTTTGTTGACAGTTTAGAATTTCTGAGTATGTTTAATATGCTATTATTTCATTCCTGACCTCCCTCCCCTCTCCCAAGCTGTTGTTGGACTGATGGTGTGTTTTACAGTTAAAGATGTCTCAGCATTGAGGATGTGAGCGATACTGGCTGGAGCTTCTTACCACAACCACAAAGTGATTGGTATAGAGCTCTGAGACTGTATTCAAACCCCATCTTCATTTCTCCTGTAATTTCTACTTTGAAAAATAGAATGGGGAATATTTCTATAGGATTAGTAGTAAGGCATTTTTATGTCTTAGGAAGTATGTTTTATACTGCTTATTTTGGGAAACTTGAAAACTACAGGAAAGTATAAACAAGAAAATAAAATCAGACTTCCTCAACTCCTAGTCAGTGTGTTATTTGTATTTAGGTTAGTAACTGTAGTCTGCCTTTCTCCTTCCCCTTTTCTCTTTCTCTTCTTTTTTCCTGTCTTTCCCTCCCACCTATCTGTAAATCTATCAATATTTCAATCTTTATAGATTTTCCCCACAAATGTGTAATTTTACTGTATTTATGCCTGTGTTTTACTCTGCCATTAACATCATGTAGAAAATATTTTCCCATACTTTTAAGTATTTTCAAAAACATTTACAATTCAATTGTATAATAGGTCACAATTTAGTTAATGAATCTATCATTAGATGATCAAGCTGGTGACAGGTTTTGTGGGTTTTGATGGGATCTTTTGGTAATCATAAATAATTCCATAAGATTATCTATGGGCACAAAGTTTTCTGTTACTTAGTGTCAAGTTGTATTATAAACTTATTAGTTAGTGTTACTCTCTATATAAAATCAATTTTAAGCAAATGAAATGCAGCACAAAAGTTAAAATGCATTACTGTAACTTTTTCTCTCGTTGACTGCAGGGATTACAGCCAGGATGGAGAATCAAGTGTGGTATCTGAGAATTTCCAAGCTGGCTCTGGCCTTGGCAATTATCCGCTCAAAACCTGCAGACAGAAGCAGCAGAGAATACACAGAACACCTTGCAAAGATGGTATCTGGACAGGAGTCGAAGTGGAGAGAAAAAGTTGAAACCTTAGAAGCTGAAGTTCTACAATTACGTCGAAAGCTCCTTCTGAGCAGGATTTGTTCTGGGTCATTTAAGGGTGGTGAGTATGTGAAAATGCCTTTTGGTAATACACCCACCTGTTAGAGTTCAGCTTCACGATTACTTAGAGATTGTTTGGGTTCCTAAAACTAGACTACTTCTTGCCCTCTAAAGGTTTTTTACTTCTAGCCATCTAATAAAAGTTTATTGTCACTTCCTAATGAATGGAGCTACATTAGATAGTGGGATGAACTTAGGGAGTGAAAATAGATATGAAGGCAATAATGTTTGAAGTTTACTGATAAATTAATCTTAAAATCACATTGTGCAACCATATTGTTATATGCACTTTATGTGGCTTTCATATTAAATAATTCATGTAGCTATCATGTATCAAGTACCAGCTTTGGACAAGGCATGCAGTGGGTGGTGAGGACCCAAAAACCAAGAGGAGCCGCTGTCCTTGCCATAAGGTTCCTACTATTCTAGCAGGGAAAACAGACTTGTAAATAATTAACTCAGTTGTGATTACTAACGAAGTACCGCGGGGAAAGCCGTCCATTCTGCATGGTTTGTAGACCGGTGTCTTGGCTCTGGCCGCTGGTCAGATGGCCCCAGAGAGCACGGGGAGAGGCAGCAGCATGAGCAAAGGCGCAGCCTGGAGGAGGCGTGTCCCGCGCAGGGCACTGCGGGCATCGCGTGTCAGCGGGCCTAGAACGCCGGGAGGCGGAGGTGTGATGCGGGGGAGGAAGGGATGCGAACTGGGACCAGGTCCGAAGGGCCTGGGGTGTCAGCCCAGGGACTCTCACTGTACTTCCTGTCAGTGAGTCGACCGTACAGTTTATGGTTTCTGTAGGACCCTTTTGAGAGTGAAAGGGAGGGACTATTAATAATTATACTAGGGCAGGAGGCAAAATCCAGGATTCACTCCAACAAACTAGAACATGTTATCAGCTCATTCACCAGGAGCCGTGTAACTCTTTTGATGCGGAGGACTGACGCTCATATTGGGATTGGGAAACATAATCCTGGTGATTATAAAAAACCAAAAAAGTACAATAGATCCTGTTATTCCTCTGTGGAAAACCCTCCTCTGGGTTCCAGTTCTGCTTCCGGTCAGATACAGACTGTGACCGTGGCCCGTGGCGCTGCAGACAGCTTCGCCTCTGCTCACCTCAGCCGCCGCGTCTCGGGCAGCCACCCCCTTGTCAGCGCTGTTCCAGCCACCACGGGCCTCCTTACAGCCCTCGAGGGCCCTTCGCGCCTCAGACCTTCGTTGTGTTCCTCTCTCCACTCTCTTAGTGACTGGCCTCTCCCCTTTCTACAGGTCTTATTCTAAATGACACCTCCTCAGTGTAACTCCATATACATAGCACCCCCATCGGTTATTCTTTAATCCAGAGCCCCCCATGGACTATTTATTTACTTAGTTGCTGCCTGATCTCTTGAACCTAGAGCCTAGGTTCGCCGAGGAGCGTAGGTCTTTGATTTGCTAAGCACTCTCTGCTGAACGCCCACCCCAAAGCCTGACACACAGAAGGTGCTTAATAAATATTTGTCAAATGGAAGTGGAGCGTAGAGGCTATTTGCCTGGTAGCCATGCTGTGGAGGCAAGGAGACAAGTTTTAGAAGCATTTACTAAAGCCAGTGTGAAGAATGATGAGTTGGGTAAGATCTGTGATAGACCTAAAAGGAGGTCAGAGAGGTTTGGATGATGTCAGAGTACACACGTCAGGCCTTTGTGAAGGATTTCAGAGAGTGCTGAAGGGCAGCAGAGGCATTTAGGACAATTGAGGTTTCCAGTCCTGGTCAGTGAACTGGTCGTGATGCTTTGAGTCCATGCAGCAAATGCAGAAATAAGCTTATAGCATAAAAGGTTGAGTCCAGGTTGGTCTGAGTGTAGTCTGATCCCCAAATGCACAGGGATTACCTGGAGGGAAGGTAGAGGTGTGGTCCTAAAGTTCAGAGGGGATGAGCAGGCTGGAGATGGAGACACAAACTTAGGAGTCACTGACATTTCAGTAATAACTGAAGTCATAGTTGTAGATGAGACTCATGGGGAGAGTGGAGCTGCGGGGTGAGGGCATTGAGGGTCCAGCATCCGGGGCTGGCAGAGGACAAGGAGCCCTGGAAAAGAATGTGGCTGTCAGATTAGGGGCGTGCAGGGGCGGTGCGCCCACGCTTGCTGTGGGTGATGGAGGGCTCGCTGCCTTCAGGTTGGGGACTGTGAGGAATGCACACTCACCTGATACCCAGATCTCATTGTTGTGCGAGAGAAAGTAGTGTTCTGTGATTTATAGCCACATTTTAGACTCTCTAGAGTCTAGGGAATGGTACCCGGTGAATGGCAACCAATCACTTTCCTTAATTGTTTTCTGTCAGGTTATATGATTGAAATAACATACACATATAAACATTTCCCGTAATTTTGAAGTGCAAATGGCGTAAACATCCAGGATACCAAAACTGTTGTTTACCAAGAAGGCTCTGTTTCAAACACGGATACAGTGGTGTGTATTTCTGGCTTGGAGCAAGAGTGTGCCTGACAGGGAGAGCCTAGGTGACAGCTTGTTCTTACACTGAACACTGTCACTTACGGCACCTTTGAGAGAAATTTTCAAGTATCACATAATTAAAATCAGTTTTACTCGCAGCAGGAGTTCCAGGTAAAACGTTTCATCACAGATGTTTGGAAGTAGGCTGCCTTCATCCGCTAGCTTAAACCTGAAAAATGAGGGGTAAATGGATAGATCCAGATAAATAGAGTCACTCTAAAAGGGGAAAGAAAAAACTTAAGGGAGATACAAGATTGACAGGGAAATAAAGGAGGAACACAGCTGTTATTTAAGGATGTGTCACTCGAAAGTCTGACTTTCCTTGACCTAAGAAAACTCCATACCTGAAAATTAAAACTATATTATAGAAATATTTATATTATTAAATATTTCTTTCTGGAATGATAAGGGTTGCTTCACATATGTAACTGTTCTCAAGTGATTGGAGACAGCAGGCCCTAGTGAATTTTGAATGGAATACTTTTTGACAGAATGAGAGGCTGGGGAACTTAATTTATAGCATTAACTACCCGTGGAAGCACTGAGCAACCCAGAATTAAATAAAACAGAGCTGAAATATCAAAGTAAACAAATAAGAAAGTGTGATATAATTTTTAAAGTATTTTGGGAGGTCACCTATTTATTATAACTTATTTTTTATAGTTTCTTAAGGAAATAAACCTTTTTATATTTATTAAGGGGCTAGACTGTACAGAGAAGGGATAAATAGAACTTAGAATTATGCCACATTTCCATTTCACTTGAATGTTCCTTACTAGTAAGAGGAAGGGAGGGAGGTAAGGAGGGAAGGATGGAGGGAAGGACAGAATGAGGGAGGATCAAAGGAGTCCACATATCCAGTGACCTTTCTCAAAAGCCTTGCAGTAATTCATGGCAGACACAGCGCTCTACTCAATATCCAGCTTTCTTCTCCCTTACGAAAGCGTTCCAGTTTTCTTTTGGCAGAAACGTGCCAGTGTCGAGTGGGTTAATCCACGAATGCCTTAGACTTGTTTTGCCAATATTATTGTAAGGTTGGGCAGAGGCCAATGAAAGGCAAAACTGTCTCAGTCTTACGAGCTGTTGATAAAGATTTGCTTCTGTGTATAAAGAGACTGAGGTCCGTGAAAGAGAGCTACTGCACATTTTTTTACTTCAGTCACCCTTTTTCCTGTATGAGGCTCCGCTGCGTAAAGATGTGATGTCTGGAACAGGGGTAGCCATTTTGCAGCTGTGAGGCAATACCGAAAATTGATGTCAGCGTGCTAAGGGTAGGGAAGTGGTAGGTGAGAAGCACCTGGGTCCTGCTCCATGTTGCTGAGCAGCCAAAGCAACTCCAGGTTTACCTTATTAAGATTTGTTAAAAAGATAAATAGTGGTTTAAGCCATTGTTACCCCTGTATTTTCTTCCTTGGGTCCTAATTCGTGGATGGGAGAAAGGGTAGGGTTGTGAATAAATTAGAGCAACACTAATTTTTTCCCCCAAGAATCTTCTTGAGCTATAGGGGAGAAAATGAGAGAGAAAAAACTATGTTCTTTAATCTAGAGTAGTTACTTTTTTTTTTTTTTTAAGATTTTATTTATTTTATTTTTAGAGGGAAGGGAAGGAGAAAGAGAGGATGAGAAACATCAATGTGTGGTTGCCTCTTACACACCCTCTACTGAGGACCTGGCCCACAACCCAGGCATGTGCCCTGACTGGGAATCAAACCTGCAACCCTTTGCTGCACAGGCCTGCGCTTAATCCACTGAGCTATACCAGCCAGACCAGAACCGTTTCTTAAAAATGGCTTCATGATGTTGGCAAGGATTTCATCTAGGTCTAAGTAGGTGGGTGAGTAAGACCGAGCACATAGACACAGGCCAGTAAGGTGTTAGTGACTATTCTTCAATGCTGTCTAGTAATTGAAGGGGGCACGGTGACAGGAGCAGTGCCTTGTTAGTGGGATAAATGACATAGAACTTCAACGAGCAGATTTAGGATTAAAATTTGTGTTTTGGAAAGAGACAAAGACAGAGAAGGACAGGCAGGTAAGGGGAGTCTGGAGGTTGCTATTATACAGTGACTTGGCATTCACGGGGTGGGGGGGGTGTAGATGGATGAAGTGTCAGGTATGTGGTTCCCCCCTACAATTTTATGTGCTCAATGTGTCTTTATGAATGATAGGTAGGTTACTGGTGGAGTAACTGGCTGGAGTATAGAGAAAGTAAGAGAACATCAAATTAAATTAATTCACTGCCTTACATGTTTGTTTCCGAAGTTTACTGAACACAGAGTGCACACGCAGAGTGCATGCAGGTGGCATGCAGAGCGGTGCGCTTAGTTTAGGGTGAAACTGCCTCTCCTGAGCGTAGGGTCCTGTGAAACAACTGACCCAGCCATATGGCTTTGGGGGCATCCCTGCCTTCCCAGCTGACAACGCGGGCGGCTGTTCACCCTCTCCCTCCTTGTCCCCTTTGGGTGCTTTGTTATCCTGAAGATTGAATTCTCAGCGTTCTGCTGCCTGCTGTGGACCCTGCTTCTCAGCTCATGTAAGTCTGGGTGTAAGAAAAGGGTGTTAGCTACACCGCCACGGACCCAGGGTCAGAACAGCGGCTGGACTTCCAGCCGCCCACGTGCACCTCATCGGACTCAGCATGGACCTCGACTTTCTCTCCTGATGGCTGCTTTTCTGGCCCAGGCCACTCAGCCTCTGTCCCGTCTCTCTGTTCTCACCTTGTCCCAGACCATGTCCTGAGGAGACGTAGCAAATAACTGCCTGAACAGTCGCATCTGTGGAATTCTGCGTTCATAGGTCGGAGCGTTCTCCGTTTTACGGATGCCGAAAGAACACAGAAAATAACTGCCTACGCACTTTCTTCTTAGTTTTCACATAAGGCCTTCGAATACAAATTGTCAGATACAGTGATGGAAATTTACTTAAAATTGCAGTTGATTTAAACCACACGTGCATAATGTATGTAAACATCCAAGGAGGTGCCCTTAATTCAATATTGGTTCTAAGGAAAGGCTCCCAAACAAAACTGAAACAGACTCACAGCTGCAGGGAATGGACGGATGTTTGCCATAGGGCAGAGGAGCTGGGGGGATGGCGAGAAAGGCGAGAGGGATTAAAAGGTAAAAATGGGCAGTTACAAAGTGGTCACCGGATATAAAGTACAGCATAGGGAGTGCAGTCAGGAATGTTATAGGAACTGCGAATGGTCAGGGGTGGGTGCTTGAAGTCCTGGGAGAGGGCGCTGTAATGTATGTGATTGTCTGTGCACCTGAAACTGCTGCAGAATAATATCGACTGTCAACTGTAACTGAAACTAAATTTTTAAAAGGCTCCAAAATAATTTAAAGTGCATAGATAATTATACATTAGAATGTTTTACTAATTATACAAAAGTTGAATTAATCTTTTGAAATTAGATTATTCAAAATATAAATAAAGTTAAGGTTTAAAAATTCAGAATAAGCTTTAGTGTGACAAGGCAGTGATTCAGAAACGTAAACATCTTAGTTATTATAACAAAGTGACTCTGGTGGGAATGGCGTGTGGAGCGAGGGAATGAGAAGGGCCAGACCCATCCTGGAGTAGGTGCCGGCCCGAAGGAATGCGCAGCCTCAGAGGCTGGGCTTGGGTGAGCGTGGCCAAGCATCCTGCGGTAGGCAGCATTCAGATGGAAATATCAGTCCACCCACCCAACTCTCTTCCCCGGCCTGGGCCTTCAGTCCCATCGCATGATGTGGCCATCTGCCTTGTCTAGGCCAGCTTCCAGGAAAGTGTGCATCTCGAACGCCCCGGTAATCCCCTAAGTAAGTTGACTGTGCTGTCCATGTATCTCTGGATTCTGTTTCTCTCCGTTCTGTGTACCCTTTTCCCCTCTCTCCCTGCATCCATCCTTACTTTCTCCTCCCTTCCTAATAAGCAACAGTATGTGTCGTGACAGGACTGTGAATATGTCATGTTTTCTGGTGCAAGCTGTGCAGTTGTGTGAGACAGCTCCCCTGCCCCATTTTTGCAGGGAAAACATCCTTTTTCTTATACCTATGTCAAGTAATTTAAAGGACATCTTGTAAGGAGATTTTGGATAGGGAATGCAGTATGCTGTATACTAGAAATCAGTAGAAAACCTTAAGTTCTGATTAAACTATATTATTATACCAATCTTTAAGGTGTATATAAAGTAACATAGCTAAGAAGAAATATACTGCTATACATGAATGTTAGCACGTTACACAATAAGACAAATTACATTTACTCATAAGTAAAAGTTTTTCATCATGCATTTGTAACTGTGAACACACTTACTTGCATTATATTCTGGGTTGCACTGAGGGCTAAACTCGCTAACCTTGATATAAAATGAATTTGAATGAATTCCTCTGGGGAACATGGAGACAAAGCACCTATCTCAGTAACAGTCGTACCAAACCAGCAGTGCTGGGCAGTGTGTGTGGGGGACCTGCATCCGATCTTCTGCGATTTGCGTGGTAGCATTCATTACAAGGAAGGGAATTACACTTTTATACTGCAGGAAAATGGTGGTCTTTGCCGCTGAATCTCCTGTTTTGGAAACATGATTTATGTGTATTTTAAAATTTAAATTGCTTGTGAGCACTTCTGAGTGAGTTAGTGTGGAAATTAAATGCATCGGAGTGTGCTCCGCTGTGGGATCCGTGCGCTGCGCAGGAGACGCCCCGGTGGTGAGCTGCTCCGGGCCAGTGAGTACTCCGTTGTGCCCAACGTCAGTTACTCTACGGTAAGCATGTGATAGTTTTTCTTGTGTTCGGTCTCTCCCATTTCTTTTAGAGTCAGCGAGAAATACTGCCGATGTGTCTTTAACTTGTTCTGAGTATGTCTGTCGGGTTTGTGCTTTGAAATAAACAAGGAAAAGGTTGCTTCCAGAGAAAGCTAGTTCTTACTCTTTCAGAATCCTAGCTTTAAAAATTACTCATTACTCTTTTACTTAGCAAGTCACATGAAGAACAAAGACTGAGTTGCCCTGTGCTCTCCCTTGGTGTTTGATTAAGTGAGATCTTACACACAGTAGTTTTTCAAGGATGTTTCTCAGCTTGATATTTAAATTATAGTCTCTGACTAGGCTTGTAAATATTTGTAGTATAAATAATTTTCATGACCTAAAGTGGGATTTTCTATATAAAATATAACACATACAAACACGTTAACACCTTACATCTATTTGATACAATCATTTAGTGGAAAAAAAATAACTCGTTAAAATTTAAAGAATGTCTTTGATCCTTCTATGTACTTTTTATTATAATTGGAGTTTTAAAAAAATTATCAGTAAAGCAGAACATTGCAGAGTATAGACATCTTTATTCCCTTCCATTGTTATTCTAATAACAGATACCTTTCCCACTGGAATTTAGTATAATTTGTTCATTCTTTCTGTAAAATAATATTTTTGATAGAATGACCTATTCTTTGACCCAGTTCATACAAATTAGATGGTACTTTTCATATTTTAATACATAATTTTACTAATAATTATCCCTTTAGTAGCTCTGAAGTTATTTCTGCCTGTGTGTTTAGTAAGTATTTATCCTCATCTGATTATTTTTTATCATGTGAACTACAAGGCACCTCATCGTGCCTGTAACTTCCAAGCAGGAGTCAATCCAAAGTAGGTCAGGTCTGCGTGGGCAGGCTGCGTTGTGTGGCTCGCTGATGCCCGGTGGGGCGGGAGAGGCAGCAGGAGCTGAGCCCAGAGAACAGTGTGTCTCGGCCAGCTGCACTTTTCTAGTCCCCGAAACTTCCCTTTAAAGAAGAGCGCCTCGCCTGTGCACACCCGTCTGTGGTGGTGAGCACAATGACGACAGACTTGACTGTCCACTTGTCCTTTTAACAGCAAATGCTGTTAAATGTGAATCTAGGCCTTTTGCACCTGTATGAGAAAGAGAAGTATCATTAAACAGATTTACAACTTAAAATTGTTAAATGTATTTTTATTTTTAAATGACTTTCTGGAAGGCACTGCCTCTGTAGAATTGGTGGGCATAAGGCTAGAGTTCCAGCCAGCGGCCCTGAACTCTGCCTGTGCGTTAGGATTACCTGGGAGCTGTTAAAAATCCTAATGCCTGAGTTGCACCCCAAACCGATTCTGTCAGAAGAACCTCAGGAGGGTGGGCCAAGGCATCGGCATTTTTTCACAATCACTGGGTAATTTTAAAGTACAACTAGGATTGAGAAACATTGGTTTAAGGTAGACTTTCATTTCCTGTGTCCAACCTGAATGCCCTTACTAGCAGTTTTCATTATTAATCCCGCCTAGTTTTAATCTTTTATTTTATTGGATTTATTGGAGTGTGTAGTATGCTGTAGTTATTTATTAGAAAGTGGAGAATACACTGATACTGGCTCTTTCATGGGGTACATCCGACTGTAGATTCGGTCTACACTAACTCACTTTAACGGTGAGAGTTGGGGGCGTGGATGAGGCTGGTGAGAGGGGAGGGAGGCTGTGTGGCAGCTGCAGGGCGGGCTGCGCACGTGCCCACGCTTTCGGGTGTGCTGGCGGCGCGGCGGGGTTTGGAACTGGGCCTTCGGTGGGCTCCCAGGCTCTTTTGTGTGAATGGTGAACAACTATAAAATGAAACTGGCATGTTTGTCAACCTCCTTTTTCATTCTGTAAGGATAAATAGTAGTAGTAGGCAGCTTCTTCCAGCCTCCCAAAGCAACGCATTCTCATTTTTAAAATCAGGAAATATTTGTATTTCTGCTCTTCCTTCAGTTTTATTTGTTTACTGTAGTATATAGTTTATTGAACAATTTGTGGAATGCTTTTCAAATCATCTGTTTATATTATTGCTATACCATTCATGGTCTTTGAATTATTCAGCAGCCTATGATGAGTGAACATGTTTCTTTAGAAAGGAGCAAATACCATTCTTTCCTTTCATTTATATAATTGCAGGTGATTTCCCATATTAGCTGGCTGTGAGATCTTATTGGCAATACTTTGGGATATTATTTAAAAATCCTATGTCATTTGATGCAGAGACTTTTTCTTTTGCATAGTTCATAAGTAAATATTTAATTAAGAGGGTACTTAATATATATGTATGCACACACACTAATGGCACTTTAGTTAAAGTTAAACTAAAACCACTGTGGCAGCATGATTTTAATTCATGGATTCTGATTTTAATTCTGTTAACAACTTTATCAGTAATTCTCAGCTATTAAAATTACTTAGAATATTAGCTTTTAGGCAGTTCTGTAGTAAATGCTTTTCCCCTCTAACTAAAGTTTCCTATATTTACCGGAAAGTGGCAGATACTCAGATTTTATGGCATGAATATTATAACTCTGTATGTTTACCAGAATGCATCTTGGATGTAAATAGACGTGATGTGATTGTAACATCCATTCTGATAACATGTTTGAGTAAGGAAAAGGACAGTGCTCAGAGCACCATGCTCAGTGTAAAACATTTTACACACCGATGGGGTGGTCATCATCAAGGTCTAGTGCCCAATAGATGTTCAGTGATTAAGAATAAACAGTGATTAAGAATAAACATTCATAAATGTATGAAGGAAGACCCAAGAAAGGAAGAAGAGGGGTTACTAATTGGAGGAAGGGTTGCTGAGTACATACTCTGACATGGATGCTTATTGGAAAGAGCAAGGATTTTGGAGTTAGAAGATTCTGGGTTGAATCTCAGATCTACCAATATTTGCTAAGTTATTTAGATAAGTCACTTACCTCCCATGAAAGTCACTTTTCTCTGTAAAATGAGGATGGAGAGAAAGAGGATACTAATAGGCCACGGTGAAGTTTAGTGGGGAATGTTTGGCACCCAGCTCCCTGACACATAGACTTAAAAAAAAAAAAAATGCTAGTTTCCTTCCTCCTTGGCCTCGATACTCTGATGGGAATTGTCATTGATTCCTTAGTATCAGAAGAACCTAGTTTACTTTTTTGGTCTGTTTGTTTTTGGGGTTTCTTTGGCTGAGAATTTCGTTGTTTAGTTGTATCTTGTGAAGTCCTGGATCTAGCTGTTTGAGCAGATTATACACGTGGGAAAGGAAAGAACAAAGCTTTAAGGGTGCGTTTTTCTTTCCAGTAGTAAAACTGAACGATTGGCCATTGCCACATTCTCAGTCCGGGTCCAGTAGCAGAAGCAGAAGTTCCTCCACGGGTTGCAGGCCTGGCCATCTGAGTAATAATTCATCTGTTACACTGCTTAATTGTTTTGGGAGTTACATTAACGGGACTTGTTTTTCGTTCTCTCCTCTTCTATATTGTTATAAAAGTTCTAATCTGAGTTCTGTTCTTTTGCTCTGATTTCTCAATTATATAATTTACAGTGTTCTTTTCCTTCCACAAAAGCCCTGATTTCCTCTCTCTTCTGTAAAATATCATTTCTCCTGTTTCAGGAATCCCCTGTAGATCACATGCTGCCCTTTTTGCCTCTGCAGTTTTTCCTCACAGTTAAGATCACACTTTAAAAAGTGGATAGCTTTCTGTTGTTTAGGGACAGATTACGCTCAAGCCCCTCCCCATCGTGAACCCAGACTTTTCCGACCTGTATCCTCACTCTGCACACCTCCACGTCCCCAGTGTTCCAGCTACACCTTCTCTGAGCTATTGCCTGTGTCCCTTGCCTCTTGTTCAGGCTCTTTCCTGGCATGAAAAGCCTCTAACGAAAGCTTTGTGGTCCCTTGACACTCACACTACATGAAATCTTTCTTGCTTTTCCCAGTTTGAACTAATTCCTTTGTATTCTTAGAGCATGTCACCTGCCCTGTGTTTGACATGCCTTTGACCTATAATACAGTTAGTTATTGGCGTGTCTTTTCCTTAGTTCTTTGATGGTAGGAGGCCATATCTTACCATTTAAGTCCTTTCAGCCCTTATTCTGGTGCCTTTACAAATGGCAGCATTGTGTATAGTATAAATCTATAAAATCATCTATTGTTGCAAAGCAGAATATATTTTGTTTGGCTTATTTTCTCTCTGAAAAATGTGTGCTAATTTCATTTTTTTAATGGTAAGGAATTATACTGCTCTTTTGGTCAAGCTTCTTTAATTTCCTAGACCACTGGTTTTTACAGTGACTGCTGGATGAATCAGCTGTACCACAGAAGCAGTGCTGTACTGCTTTATACTTTGGCCTTGACGTTACAGAAACCAGAACCCCTGAGAAAGGACTTTATTTTCAGGAATATAACAATAGTAAAATCAGTGGTAATGAGTTCTGCTGGGTTAGCAATAAGATGTTCGCAGAAAACCGACTTTGAGTTCTCCTTTTTACTACTCACAAGAATACGTGTATATTTTGGTCATAATTCACATGTAATAATTGATTATTGAACTGTCTCTGGCTACACTTCTTTTTTGGAATGAAGGGTATTTTTACTTTGTCTCCTATGCTAGAGAACAGACTCTGCAGAATTAAGGATGTGACTTTTGGCTATAGTCAGATTTCAGAGTTGTCACTGAGGCTTTATTGGCAGATAGACTATAATTTAACAATAAAAAAAGAATGTTAGCTATGGCAATGCATATGTCTCCAGGCTGTGACATGTGACTCATTCTTGGTTTTCATCGCAAGCCTATAATTAGTTCATATCCTTTTGGCATCTGATGAGCTATTATGTCATTCTTCAAATGTTTTATTCCAGGGTGAAATGAAAGGCATCTAATTCCCAGATTCAAAGTTGGCCAATTACGAAGATAGCACCTTCCTGCCAGGTCCTCATGTGGTGAGAGGGTGAGAGCTCTTGGTGGCACTGACCCCATTCCGGAGACTCCGCCCTCATCCCCTAATCACCTCCCAGGGCCTTACCTCTTAATATCATTACCTTGGGGGTTAGGATTTTAGCATATGAATTTTAGGGGGACATAAACATTCAGACTGTAGCAGTTGGCAAAATGAAGACAAAAAATGATAATTAGGATTTTTGCCTAATCACATAAACCAAGGGAAGAGAATATTTAGTGAATTGAGGAAATGCATGAGATGAGAGGTCAATGCATGAGATGAGAGTTCCACAAGCAATGTGGAAACTGGGAACTGTCTATTAAATCAAGTGACGAGGAGTTCATTCATTCATTGGCAACTTTGTTGAGAGCAGCAGAATATATATAAATGACCCACACACATGTAATAGGCAATACATGTCATGACTGTCAATGGAAAGGTAACTGTGGGTATGTTTAGGAAGCATTCAAGGGAAGAGATAGCATGTGGGAGAGCTTAGAGTGACCCACTGAACTTCAGTAAGCCGGAGAGTGCTCAGCCCACAAAGGGAAGCGTATCCCGAGGTTTGAGTGTGGTGTGTGATCCCAGGAGATAGGATTGCTTTTATGAAGTTTGGGCTTTATTGCAAAAATGAGGAGACATGAACAGGTACAGACTAAGACTGGTGCTGACCCAGCGACAGTGCATTGCATGTAAGAGAGGGGAAGACGCTGAAGGCAGGAAAGTCCCGGGGGAGAAGATGGTGGTGTTCTGAGCCAGAAATGAAAAGATCATGGACTAGGATCCCAGCAGGGGAACGAAAAGGTTCCGGAGGTACGTTTTGAAACAAACAGAAATAATGCAGCTTATTGAATAACTGACTAGTGTTAGGGAATTCAAAACACTGAAAATTGACAGTTTGATGAAATAATTTTCTATTTAGCAGTGATAACAGTGATGCATTTCTATGCTATTTATTGGTTTTATTGATTATGAGGTCCAAATATTTTGAATTTTAGGAGAGAACAGGAACTTATATTTAACGGACCAGTATTGTATATAGTTCTGTTTTGGCAACTACAAAATCCATTGCCTGACTCCTTTTGGAGTGACATCTCCGTGTGAGAAGGAGCGGTGACTTCTGAGCCCAGCAGGGTCAGTGAGGGTCCTGGAGCAGAGTACCTTCACCTGAGTCAACAGAATTTGTGAGGACTCCCGGCCCTGTGGGGAGGCCATAGGTGAACTCATCCAGGCTCAGAAAGGCACTAGAAAAATGACTGGTGTGTCTTACGGCTCATAGTATAATACTTGGGAGACACATTATTTTTAGTCACCGGGACTGAGATTAGAAGGGGATTTATGAATATTTTATGTATCCTAGGACTACATGATTATTTCCTTGCAGAAGCCTGAGTTATCGATATTTGAAGATATATGTTTAGCAGCTACCTGGGGACAGAATGAACTGTTACTAATTCTGAAATTAAAAACAAGGGGGCATTGGAAGATAGTGATGCCCACCATGGGCATAAATAAAATCGTACTTTAAGTGATACTAAAAAATTAACTTTGCCTGAGTTTTGTGGGTTTTTTTCCTGTGTTTCATGGAAAGAAGTCTCCTTATTATCTGTGATTATCAGTAAGGTTTTGGGAAAAAAAATGATTCTAGTCTTGCACAGTAATTTTTCGATTTGTTTTTCCTTACCCAAATATATGTTTATTGAGTTGAGGGGGGGCATGGAGAGAAGGAGAGAAACATTGACGTCAGAAACATCAGTTGGTTGGCTCCCATATGTGCCCTAACCGGGGATCCAGCTTTCAACCTAGGTATGTGCCTTGACCAGGTGTCAAACCCACAACCTTTTTTTAGTATTTTGGGCAACACTCCAGCCAACTGAGCAACCCTTCCAGGGCAATTTTTTGGGTAGTTTTTAAATGAAGCCTAGATTCCATGGCCTGATGTCAATTTTAAATAATAAATAGGTAGATAAAATCTTGAAACCAGAAGTCAAAACCATAAGCCTTCTATAAGAAAGGCTTTAGAAAACGTTCTAGTCAGAGCAAGTCTTTATTCCTAGAAATGCAGTTGATCTTGGGACATTCCTGTAGTAGTGTTCTGATTTTAGATCTCTCTATTTTTATCTGAACATATGTGTATCAGTTGGAACAAACATGTACCTGGCTGTATATCAGGCAGTTCAATGGCCACATACAAATCAGGCCTGCAGTTGTAGATTTACAACTTGCAAGGTACCTGATGAGGTGGATGTAAGTTAGAGAGTGGAATTGAAAGGTAAAAAAATTAGGGGAATTAAAATGAGAGACTACTTCTTCTTCTTGTTCAGGGGTGATATTGTAAAATATAATTTAGGCAGAGGATTACCTATATCTGAAAATTAGTTAAAAATTCACACATCTTTTTTAAAGATCTTCTAAAATAGCCCAAATAATCAGTAAGTACTTAAATATATGATATTTGCTCAGTACTGTTCTTGACTTTCAAGGTTGAAAAAGTAGGAAAAGCCTTCTTGCTGCTTATTATGACTCTTTGGTCTGGTTAGTGAGGCAGGATCTCCTGAGGCAGACACATGTGAGGATACTGCATATGCCCTAGAAGTTTTGGTTTTGGTTATATTTTTTCGTGGTCAGTTGATTCATTTCTTTAACAAAAACAGTGATTTCTGAAGGTCCAGTGGTCAAAGACAGAAGAAATAGAATTTATATTCCAATGGAGGAGACAAATAATAATATATAAATCAGTATGCAAGAAAAATGTTGAGAGCGTTAAAAGCTGTGAAGAAAATAAATGAGGTGGAAGTGATGGAGAGCCTGGGCGTGGGGCAGGGCTGCTACTGTAGACAGGGGCGTCAGGGGGCCGTCAGTGGGAAGGAGCTGGCGCGGACCCCTGCAGGGGCAGAGTCATCCGAGTGGCCCTGAGGCAGGAGCTGGCCAGTGGCTACCCAGCAGATCAACTGAGAAATAGAGGGCAGGCGATGAGGCCAGAGGGAGGACAAGAGCCAGATTATACAAGGCTTACAGGTGGGACTCCTTTGGTGAGCACTAAGCAGGACTGTCAAACTTCTTGCTCCAGGGGCTGGGTGGAGAATGCAAGTGGGAGTAGGAACAGGACTGCTGGGTGGGCGTCCCGGGCTGTGGCCAGCAAAGGAAGTGTTCCGGCCAAGGACAAGGCGGGAAGGAGGCAGCTAGAATATGCAGAACAGAAAGTAAACCGGCAAAGGTGCACCCTCGAAAAGGAGAGGGAAGCCAGCTGAACTCGGAAATACTAAGCATGAATTAAACATGAGTGCGTAGAGAGGAAACACAAGGGCATCGTGGGAGGTTTGAAGGTGAAAGCAGAGATGCAGGAATGGGACACAGCCCCCTTCCCCGCCACCCGAAGAAAGCAGAATCGACTTGAATTAATCTAAGGTAGTGGCGCTCGCACTGGAATCCCCTGGAAAGCTTTAACAGACGTTGATGTTTGCTCCCCACCCCCGAGATTCTGATGTACTTATCATGGGCTGCAGTCTGCTACCAGAGTTTTTAAAAGTTCCCAAAGTCGCTGTAATGTGCAAGAAAGGCTGAAAACCACCAGTGTAAGATCTTCTCATATAATTTCTTACAAACCAGGAGATATTGAGCCCAGAAACAAAGGACATGGTAGTAGAGAAAAGCATTGTTTTCGAGACCTGCTCAATTCTGAGACTCCCCTGAGAGTTTTTGAGAGTACAAGTTCCCGGAGCCCTTCCCTGGAAACACTGCTTACCCACCAGTGCCTAGGAATCCTGAATTTTAGTTTGTTCCACCTATGGCGATGTGTAGGTGGGGGAAACATTGCACCGAATGAAAGACCTCAGTGCTTCTGATTTTTGATAAAGAAACTCAGAGGACATATTGGTGGGAATGAATGTCAACCTCAGTTGTCTTAACGGGGGAGGCTTGGGGGACCAAGGCCACTTAGAACGGCAGCATAGATGTGAGCAGTTGGAACCCTGGGGTTAAAAGGTGAAATCGAAGTAGAGGATTGATCAAGGAGAGGATGGAAACCTGTGGAATCTCAGCAGGAAAGTAATGGGGCGAGACTGTAGGAAGCTGTGTGGTTTGGCATTCACAGTTCTAGGAGGCCACGTATGCGGTGAATTGCTGATGTCAGGAATTACCAGTTCCACGTGGTGCTCCTAACATCCGTGCGCTAATGAAGGGCAGTCACGGAAGTGGGTTCAGTGGTTCACTTGGCGGAGTCTTGTGTTTTCAAGGGTTTGGTGTTGTTCTGTGGGGCTGTGATTTTGGCATCACGGCGTAAGAGTCCACTGCCTCGGATACTTTCTGTGAGGACATGAAATTAGGACTATGCTTTTTACCCACAGTGCACGTCCTTGCCCCCTAAATGACAGAATCCAAAGAATGATCGCTTCTTCTTGTCAGCTCCTAATTTTTTCTTAACAATTGTTACTTTCTAGAAATTCTTTAGTTCATATATTCACCCCCTTTTTAGTCAGCAGCTATTAGCTACAAATGGTGTGCAGAATACGAAGAAAGGGAAGATGTAAGCCCTGCCCCTGGGATCACACGGTCACTAACTACTTAGAGCCATTGAGACCCAAGGGTCCGGAGAGAGAAACTGATGTTCAGAGGAGGAAGAGGGTGATTGTTTTGCTTTAGAGAACAGGACTTTTGACAGTTGTTTTTTTTTTTTTTTTGAGGAAGTTGCTGACCTCGGAGGATGGGGAGGATTTAGAAAGCTGTGGATACTTGGATATTTAAGGCAAGAGGGAACAGGGTGAAGTAGAAACACAGGAGTCTGCTGGCGAGTGGTTTAACTTGACTGTGGCACATAGAGCATGAAGTAGTGTTCTGTAAAATAAGATGAAAAACTGGGTTGAAGCTTATTAGGGAGAGGTGTGACAGCCAGTGGAAAACATGCTTTATTCTGTAGGCAGCAAGGAACCTTTGGAGATTTTCCAGCAGAGAAATAGAAGGGAAAGGAACATACACTGGGTGTGTGCTAGGCACGTGCCAGTCAGTATACTTTCTGAAAGCGCTTTCTTTAGGTGACCTGTGGATGGGTTATTTAGGCAGAGTTACTCAGCTAGTCATATTCAGAATTGTTTGGAAGAGGAAGGAGACTGCAGTTAAGAACCTCATTGGCATAGCCCAGGTCTCACGTGTAAATATTTTGGCTTGGAATAAAAGAGGTGCTCTAAAGTGATTTTTACTTATTGAGTAAATATTTGTTAAGCTCTTACTCAGTATTCCAGGCTCTGGGATATGGCAGTAAACCAGGCAGTCCAAGACTGTCATGGAGTGAACATTCTTGTGCATGAGACAGATTATAGCAGCAGGAAAAGATCAGGCAGTGAAAAGTGAAATTCAGAGAATTAAAACAGGAAGATGTGATAAGATTATTCCAGTGGCTTCTTTAGATTGGGCAGTCAGGGATGGCCTCTCTGAAGAAGTGACATTTAAACAGACACTTGAATGATAATAAGGAAGAAGCCTTGAGAAAATTGGGGTTGGGGTGTGGAGAGCATCCCAGGCAGAGGGAACATTGAATACAAAGGCCCCCCAAATGAGAATAAATTTAGTAGGTCCAAGGAACAGAAGAGTGAGGCAGGATTAATACTGTTTGTCAGTGAGATCTATATAGGGGTCAACAAAGAAATCAAAGTTGATGCTTAGGTTTCAGATGTTCTAGATGAAGGGCAGTAGTACTGTTATTTGAAAATTGGACCATGTTTAAGTGAAGGATGTGATTCTTTTGGACATGTGGGGTTTAAAGTGCTGGGATCAAATCATGTTGAGATACCTAGGAACTTCAGCTTGTGGAAGAAGGTAGAATTAGAGGTAGAAATTTGAGAGTCATCTGCTTAAAGGAATTCTTTGAGCCTGCAGGAAAGGTGGGTTCATCCAAGAAACTGAAACACAAGAAGAAAGCCAAAGGCACAGTGATGAGGAAGGTTTAAATTGGCAACCTAGTGGCTGGCTTGGGGGAAAGAGATGGGGGTAACTAGAAAAGTTTACAGTTTGAGCCCCTGAAGGCAGGAGGAATTGTACAGTCATATAGTCCTGAACCATGCTGACAAATACAAATACAAATACACTATTTTGTTTTAGAAACCTTATGCAGTGAAGATAATTCAGCTAAGACATAGTATTCCATTAGTTTATAATTTCATGCATTTGACATTGCTGTCTCACTTGGTGTATTCAGTTAGAATTGTGATGCAGGTTTCTAAAGTGGTATTAAACAAATCTTTAAAAATTTTTGTCAGCAGTTCTCAAATATGCTTTGCAACAGGGTAAAATATATCCTTCAGAAGACAGACAATTGCTTTCAAGTGAAACACTCTTCAGATGAATTGTGTAGTACTTTAAAATTACATCTCCCGTTTGACCACCAGGTGGCGTAAACATTACTTTTAAATTGTTCTGCTCATCAGTGCATGTAATTATCTTTAGTGCTAAGAAATCATAGTTGGTAGTGGCAAATCATATATTTATATATGCCTATGATGACAGATGACATTTCAGTGAATAGAAGATATGCTATTTGATTTCATTTTTTGTGTATATACACACATGTGTGTATATGCATATACATATACATATACATATATATAAAATCTCAAATATTTAGACCACCAACCATGTACAAACTGGCATCAGGTGGAAGAAGTACCCAGAGTAGTAACTGTGTCTGCCTTTAAGAATTTCCCCATTCCAGTGGGGAGTTACGGTACATTCACTACAGGTCAGTGGATGCATATATAGAGGTATGTGTCAGGCACAAGATAACCCAGACAGAGTGTGGTTTCTCCTGCTCTGTGCTGAACAGGGTAGGTTTCGCAGAATTTGAAGCAGGGTTTGAAGAATCAGTCTACTCCTGGGCTATATATGGTATAGGAACACACCAGATAGTAGGAACAGTGTGTGCGAGTGCATAGTTGTATGAATAAGTACAATGTGTTTTGGCAAACGGTAGGAACTTAATATTACTTTTGCAGAAATAAGAGTGAGGGTGGAGGAGCTAGAAAAGTAGACAGGGGGCACGTACTGAGAGGCTTTGTGGGCTAAGCAAGGATCTTGGAGGGCTTTTATCTTTAAGTTAAGGGAAGACGTTAGAAGGTTTTCAGGATGGCAGGCCTGTGATTAAACTAGCATTTTAGCAGGTGGCTCTCAGGCCAGTTCAGAACGAGGCCTAGAAGACGACAGGTAGGCATCGCAGTGGTCAGAGCAGGAGATGCTGACAGTGTGAACTGCAGCGGGGCAAAGAACTAGAGAAAGGCAGGTTCAGACGTGTGTAATGATGGCTGATTTTACGTGTCAACTTGTCTGGACCATCTGTTGCCCAGATACTTGGTCAACAATTATTTTAGATGTGTCTGTAAGGGTATTTTGGGGTAAGATTAAAGTCTGAATAGACCAGGTAAAGCAGATTGCTCTCCCTAGTGGGGATGGGCCTCAAGCAAACAGTTGAACTCCTGAATAGAACAAAAAGGTTGAGCAAGAGTGAATTCCTTCTTTCTGACTGCCTTTGAGCTGGGACGTTGGTCTTTTCCTGCCTTAGGAGCTTGACCCTGCCAGCCTTCAGACTGGAACGTACATTCTCAGAGCTCCTGGTTCTCAGGCTTTGCAGTTGGACAGGAACTACACCACTGGCTCTCCTAGGTCTCCAGCTTGCTGACTGTAGATCTTGGGACATCTCAGTTTTCATAATCGCATGAGCCAGTTTCTTATAATAAATACCTCTGTGTGTGTGTGTGTGTGTGTATTCTGTTTCTCTGGAGAGTCCTGACTAATACCTGTGTCAGAGGTAGAATCAGCATAACATGGCATTTCACTGAATGTAGTGATAGTGAAAGCCAAGGATGATCCCTCACCCCAGGCCCGGTGACTGGAGAAATAGCCCCGCTGTCAGCTGAGATAGACAACATGTAGGACAAACATGAATTATTTGTTTATGTGGGCAGTGCATGACGATTTGTTTAGTTTTTTAAGTATAGCATGAAGTTTGAGAGGCCTTTAGGATATACAGAAGAGGATGCTTTTTGGATAACTGTCTCTGTAGGTTTAGTTTTGTAAGTGAGTAGGGACTACAGAAATGGATGACAAAAGGCAGCAAGAATTGATGTGGGTGTGAATATTTGGGGGAACAGCAGGAAATGAACTTGCTGTAGATTCAGGGATGGGCATTTTTAGGGCGGGTGTGTGGGAGGAGGGCACTGGATCCACAGGATTGGGTTGGCTGTACCAGAGAGTCCCTCTGCAGTGGGAGTGACAGAAAGAAAACAGGAGGGTTAAGGGCTCAGCAACGTGGAACCGAATGTCTGTGGAATCCAGTGTGTGAGAGAGCTATAGGATGTTTTAGACAGACTCTATAATTTTATTTTATATTTCATTTCATGTATTTTATATGTAATTTCACACTTTAGCATGATTTATATTCTCCATGTCCGTATCGTTTAATGGCAATAGGTAATGCAGGGTGGGGCAGAGGAGGCTTTCCGTGCAGGGTGTCCCACCTTTTGACATCTGTGGACCACAGTGGAAGAAGAGTTCTCTCGGGCCACACATTTAAATACATCGTGACATGTAATCATACACACACAAAATCTCGTAATATTTGAAGTAAATTTACGATTTTGCGTTGGGCTGCATTCGTAACCACCCTGAGCCGCATTCAGCCCGTGGGCCGCAGGGTGGACAGCCCTGGCAGTTTGAGTATTTAACGTGTGCGAGACTGTGCTGGGTTGGCGTGTGTGTGTAGTTTGTCTCTTTTAAATCTAATGAAAAACATACTAGGTAATATCCAATGACTTGGAAAGAAGTTACCATCTTCAGTCCTTTCAGCCCACTGAGAAGTTAAAAAAAGCAGCAGCATTTTTCCCAATTATTTATCTATTTATTTTTAATATATTTTATTGATTATGCTACTACAGTTTTCTCATTTTCCCCCCTTCACTCCCCTCTACCCTGAACACCCCCTCCCACCCACATCCCCCCTTTAGTTCATGTCCATGTGTCACAAGTTCTGTAGCTTCTGCATTTCCCACACTATTCTTACCCTTCCCCTATTTTCTACCTACCATTTATGCTACATATTCTCTGTACCTTTCCCCCTCTTTCCTCTTCCCACTCCCCTGTGATAACCCTCCATGTGATCTCCATTTCTGTGATTCTGTTCCTGTTCCAGTTGTTTGCTTAGTTCTTGTTTTTGTTTTAGGTGTGGTGGTTAGTAATTGTGAGTTTGCTGTCATTTTACTGTACATGTTTTTTATCTTCTTTTTCTTAGATAAGTCCCTTTAACATTTCATATAAAAGGGCTTGGTGATGATGAACTCCTTTAACTTGACCTTACATGATAAGCACTTAATCTTCCCTTCCATTCAAAATGAAAGCTTCACTGGATAGAGCAATCTTAGATGTAGGTCCTTGACTTTCATGACTTGGAATACTTATTTCCAGCCCCTTTTTGCCTGGAAGGTCTCTTTTGAGAAATCAGCTGACAGTCTGATGGGAACTCCCTTGTAGGTGACTCTGCCCTTATCCCTTGCTGCTTCTAGAATTCTCTCCTCCATTTTAATCTTGGCTAATGTAATTATGATGTGCCTTGGTGTGTTCCTCCTCGGGTCCAATTTCTTTGGGACTCTCTGAGCTTCCTGGACCTTCCTGGACTTCCTGGAAGTCTATTTCCTTTGCCAGATTGGGGAAGGTCTCCTTTATTATTTGTTCAAATAAGTTTTCCACTTGTTGCTCTTCCTCTTCTCTTTCTGGTATCTCTATAATTCGGATGTTGGGATGTTTAAAGATGTCCTGGAGGTTCCTAAGCCCCTCCTCACTTTTTTGAATTCTTGTTTCTTCATTCTTTTCTGATTAGATGTCTCTTTCTTCCTTCTGGTCCACTCCATTGATTTGAGTCCCAGTTTTCTTCCCATCACTATGGGTTCCCTGTACATTTTCCTTTATTTCACTTAGTGTAGCCTTTATTTTTTAATCTTATTTTCGACCAAATTAAACCAATTCTGTGAGCACTCTGATTACTGGTGTTTTGAACTGTGCATCTGATAGGTTGGCTATCTCTTCGTAGCTTAGTTGTATTTTTTCTGGAGCTTTGATCTGTTCTTTCATTTGGGCCATTTTTTTTTGTCTTGAAGCACCTATTACATAGTGAGGGGTGGAGCCTTAGGTTCTGCTTCATGTTAGTCCCTCCTGGAAATAAATGAATTGCAGAATGTTGCAGTGGCATGGCTCTTAATTTCTCTCTGGGTATGATGCTTTGAGATTTAGGCTTAGAAAAGTCATCTAAGCAGATGAGTAGAAGAATCCAAATGTAGTTTCTAAGACTCATTTAAAAAGACAGGGGTATGTTACTGTCCTTTTCTGTGCTATATATTACATATGTAAATGTGCTATATATTTGATACATAAATAAGCTTGGATATTTAAAAATTATGTTTGTATGAATAAATATATATTTTTAGACATTTGTCATTTATTATTAGAACTACTGCTTTCTGTGTAGTAATACACCCTGAACCGAGCACACCAAACCCACCTAGGCCAAGGACACATGCGAGCTTTCCAAGTTGGTCACACTGGACTAGGATTTACTAGCAAGTAGTACAACACAACAGAGGCCTGTGAGAGAACATCACACAGAGAGGACCTAAAACCTGGTCCCTCAGTCCAGGAGGAGCAGAACATACACTTTCTTTGGGCTGAAAAGGTGCAGCAAATTGGCTTAGGCCACAGTAGCATGAACACTCTAGGGGCAAGTGTTATGAAAAAGATTACATTTGCTGCTCAAGCCCATCTTTAAAAAAAAAAAACACCTGTTAAAATTAAAATGTAATTCTTCCTCCATCATAAAAAGAATGTAGCAGTGATTTATAAAGATCTTTATACATGAAGACTATTTATCCTTTGATATGTTGCAAATACTTTTTCTGAATTGGGCAGGAAATCTGAAGTTTTTGAGAATCAAATGATGTTTGATTCATGTAAGTTTAGGTCACCTACCTCAAGCACTCAGAGCAATGCTGAGCACGTACTAAGCTTCGTGAAGCTTTGTGAGATGATGGTGAGAACTGATGTACATGGAGCTGCTGTATTTCTGAAATCTTGTAATCAGGAACTTGTGCACAACTACCTCTTTATTTGAAAAATATATGAACCAGAAGTTTCCAACTTCTTGTACACGTTGAAAATTTTCAACAAAGATCTCTTGGATACAAAATAATGGTCCAGTCCAAGTGGCTCATAATTAATCCTATGATATATATTTTTCTAAAGTCATATTATTTTGGAACTCTGAATTTTTTTTTTCTTGCAATGGCAAACAATACCACTGAGTTGAACTTTTTTATTTACAAAGAGAATATTAACAGTCCACTTTTTATGGCTTCTAAACACCACTGGCAATTTCGGTAAGGTGATGTTGTCCTTCACAGACTAGTGGCTGATCTGGAAAAGCCCCACCTGCCCTCCTTTCTGTCCACTGAATTAATCTGTCTTCTCAGAAGTCTTGTCGGGTGTTTTCTTTGTTGGCCTCTCCATGTTGCTGCTTCATATGAAAGACTTCATCTTCTAACTGCACAATAGTCCTTTCAATCTCATAATTCTTACTGACCAGGGATACCCAGTTTGACTCCATTTCTCTTAGTTTAGATCCAGCTGTGAGCTGCATGCTCTTCTGCTGCTGGTTTAAATCTTGAATATGTCTCCTTAACTTCTGGAGTTCTTTCTGTGCATGTTCAATCATATGAACTAGATTTTCATTATATGCTTTCCAGGCATTGCATCCATGCTGTGACATTAGTTCCAGGTTCTCAATCCGAAACGCTTGATGCTCCACCTGGGCCATGGAATTGTTCACATGCTCTTGCCATGCAGTGATGTCATTTTTCTGACCCAAAGAAGGGACTGGAAGTTCATACCACTTCATACTGAGCAATTCAATTGGTTGTCGGGCAGTCCGCCTTTCAAATTCATTTCTCATGATGTTGGTTTCAAAAGCAGAATAGTCCAGCGCTGTCAGGCAGCTCAGGGAGGTTAGTAGGTTGGTATCTGCGAGTTTCCTCCTCCAGCAGCGCAGCAGTTGCTTCCCGCACACCAGGTGCTTCAGGACCTTGGTCAAAATGTGGCAGCGCATCCACCACAACTTCGCCCGCCAGCAGCCCTGTGCCTGCCATGCGAAGGTCCACCTGAGTTTTCCGAGTCTGCGGAGGCTCAGGCCCGTTTCACGACACCTGCGCCCGCCGCCAATTTACGTCGCATGCCCGTCGGCCTTGACGTGCTCTCCCTGAATAAATACACTATTAATGACTGTTGTCAGAGATTATAACCTGTCAGTATTCCATATCACTGAAAACGTTTAATTTTCTCTGGAAAGCTTTTTACTCCTATTTCTCTTTTCCATCATGTACAGGTATATACGAGTGATCCTTGCCCACTACTGTTTACTTTATCAGGCAGTGAGTGCTTTCTATCATGGAAGTGTTGGTTTGCAATGCAAATAGTGTTTGCCATCTTCAAAGTTTGCATCAGTGAGAACAAATAGGAGAGGAAACAATTGATTATTGGTTAAAAGAGGTAGTTGATGCTGTAAAAAGCATATTATTGGCTATTTGTTAGCAAGTATTCTGAAACATTTTTTAAATGAATTGCAATAACCGTATTCTTTCTGTGTGTAGCCTATGTTTTCTTCCTTATCTGTTTATGAAATTGTTACGGTTTGGTATACATTGCAAAGGAGTTGATCCTGAGTCATAATGAATGTTTACGATGAAGAAGATGGGTCACAGCCAGGCTGCAAGTTGTGGCACTAGGCATTTCTCCCAGTAAGGTACCTTCCACGGGTAATACTGCCACTCAGTGAGATGACCACAAAAATTACCACAGACAGGACTTCTGCCATTCAGGAGCTCATGAGCAAGTGGACAACACAGAAATGGATGAATACGGTAGTGGAAATGTACAGAAGCTGGGGTGGAAACACGCAGGCTTCTTTGCTGTGGTTAGAACATGACTGGACTTGGAACTAAAGAATTGGTTTCGCTTGCTCAGTGCGTGGCTTTTGTCAGGCCTCTTAATCAAGTTGAGCCTGCATTTCGTTACTGGTAATAACATATCCTCCAGCGTTGTTGGGAACAACGATTGAACTATGTGATGAAACTACTTTGTACAGTGAAATATGGACCTAAGATTCTTCTATTCAATTGATAAAGCAACTTGAGTACTGCAGGCCATGTTGTATAAAATCTCAGCATGGAGTTTATGCATTCTTCGAGGGAACCGAGAGGAGATGCCTTTCTCTGTGGTTTTACACTGTGGCATCTCCAACATAACGCCCTCATCACTCTTTCCTGAGGGTCCAGAAACAGGGCAGCCAGGGACAGTGGTGGCTGGTTTTGTATGTTCCTCTCCCTGGAGCATGTGAATGGTTCCCTTCAAATCTGTCCCCCTCAGCACACAGAGGAGATGGGACAGTGTGGCTGCCACTTGTCAAAAGGCACACCAGCAAGGAGTGAAAAGCAGAAACTAGAAGGCAGTTTTTTGCTTCTCAATTTAATAGTTGGTAGAATTTATTTTTATGAGCCTTCCTTAAAATCATCAGCCATGAAATTCAGCTTACATTGATGAAAAATTGAGTAGGTTGATGAAATATTTAAATTTGTGTTCACTTTCTTAGTGGAACACCATTTTGAATTAAGCAAATAAAACAAAAGAAAGGAAACAGAAAGAAAGAACGCGTGAGCATGGACAATGGCGTGGTGGTTGCGGGGGGAGGGGGCGCGTGGAGGTGGAAGAGGGTATAGGGAGCATAAATGGTGATAGAAAAAGATAAAAGAGAAATTAAAAATGTAATCTACCTGAGTGATTAACATAGTAACCCCTCTCCTCTACTTTTATGAAGAGTAAAATGGATGTGGTGAGAAGTCATTTCAAATGCTTGTCCTTGCTTGTATGAAAAAAAATAAACTGCCCGTTGGCTAAAACTAGCAGGCTGTCTGCCTGTTTCAGTGCAGAAATAGCTGCCTGCAGTTAGCACTTTGCTGATAGTTCGCTGCTCTGGGTACCACCACATTTTTGAACGTAACTGCATTGCTCCCAGACATGAAGTACAGATAGTGTAGTGATAATTAGCAAACACACATTTGCATATCTGCAGTGATTATAGTAGGCACTTGTTAAGTGAATGAATTCCAAATTAAAGCTCAATTCTATGATTTTGCCTCATCAGTTTTTAATTTTGCTGATGGCCAAAAGAGCAACAAATTGGGTAGATTTTCAAATGTATGGTAGTGAGGGTAGAAAGTGTTCCTTTCATCATTACTCTTATGCCCTGTTCAGTTAGTGTTCCCCGTCTCTAGCTTTAAAAAAATATGTGTGTGTATATAACTTTTTAGGTGAAATATCCTGTAACTTCCTATATGACAGTGGCATTTTTTCCCTATCCCTATACATTCTCATCATCTCTTTCTGGGCTTTCCAGGGAAAAAAAAGTACTTCCACATCACTAAGCAGAACCCACCCACTGGGGCCCTTGACT
Organism: Anoura caudifer; assembly: GCA_004027475.1. Classification (NCBI taxonomy): domain Eukaryota; kingdom Metazoa; phylum Chordata; class Mammalia; order Chiroptera; family Phyllostomidae; genus Anoura; species Anoura caudifer. The sequence continues at coordinate 77,593 of PVKU01005643.1, read as the reverse complement.
CAGCCTCCTGCATTTCTCTAGGGCCATGCCCACCTGGCAGTTCTGTTTTTTCTGGTTTCCGACACTTGCTTCTCTATTGTTTTTTCTCTTCTGAGTCTATAATTGCTCATGTTTCTCCTAATCTGTCACGCCCCATTGCCTTCAGTTACTCTGCAGTTTGTACTCTCCTGATCCACGTCCTCAGAAGTCTTACCATTCTTCCCTTACTTTCTGCCCATTATCCTTCAGTCCACTGCGATCTGACTTCTGTCCACCACCCTGACCGACCAAAGCCGCTATGGATACAGTCACTGGTGATTTTCTAATCAGTAACTCCAACATATTTTTTCCAGCTCTTCATTTTCTTGGACTTCTCTACTGTATGTAATTCTCCTCAAAACTACCCTCAATTCCATGACACTATCATTTTTATTCTTCTTGTACTTTAATTATTCTCTCTGTCTCCTTGATGATTATTTTTTTCTCTACTCAGCTCTCAAATATTGATATTCCTCAGCACCCCTCTTTGATCCCTTGTTCTGATCACTGTCCTCTTCCCAAGTGGTCACAACCATGTTTGTTACTTCAGATACTACCTACACACTGATAACTCCTAACATGTATTTTTAGTCTGGAACCTTTGTCCACCCTTAGGCTCATGTGGCCAATTTCCAGATAAATATCTTTGCCTGGATTTCTGCCAGTTGCTTCACAGTTTACATTACCAAATCTGAACTTCTCATAGTTTCTTCTACGCCAGTTCTTTTGTCCATATTTTTCCATTTTAGTTGGTAACACCCAGTCACTTAAGTTAGAACCATGGCATTTATTCCTCTCTTTACTTAATTGCTTACATCTACTCGGTCATCTGGGTTCCAGATTATATTTTGATGTTTTGTATTTATTTCCCTGGTCAATCCCTACCTTCCCTTTCCACTGCTACTGCTTGGTTCGTTTCTCTCATCACCTGATACTAGGACTAGTAGAGGTGCCTTCTGACTGGTCTTTTAATGTCTTACTGTGTCCTCCTCCAGTCTGCTCTTCAGACAGCCAATAGAGGACTCTGTGAAATGAAAATAAGACCATTTCACTCTCCTGCATACTGTTCTGTGCCTCTTTCTGCTTCTATTGCTGACAGGAATATTTCTCAAATTTGGTTTCATGGATATTTGCATGTGTGAATGTTCAATAAGAATTACTAAGTGCCCATCAGTAAATGAGTAGATAAAAAAACTATGGTACATTTATACAATGGAATTCTATGCAGCAGAAAGAAAGAAGGAGCTCCTACCCGTTGCAACAGCATGGATGGAACTGGAGAGCATTATGCTAAGTGAAATAAGCCAGGCGGTGAAAGACAAATACCATATGATCTCACCTATAAATGGGACCTAATTAAAAACAAACAAACAAGCAAAATATAACCAGAGACATTGAAATTAAGAACAAACTGACAGTAACCAGAGGGGAAGTGGGAGGGGATAATGGGGGGAGAAGGGGGAAAGGTTTTCAGGAACATGTATAAAGGACACATGGATAAAACCAAAGCAGGGTAGGATCAAGGGTGGGAAGTGGGGTTGGCTGGAGTCAGGGGAGGGGGGGGGATTGGAGATTACTGTACTTGAACAACAATAAAAAAGTTTTTAATTTTTAAAAATGAGAATTTTTCAATTTTGTGTGTATATTTTACTAATAATCTTTTCGTAAACAACCTTATTTGTGTTTCTGATGGCATCTCTGTCAAAGAAAAACCTAAAGTTACTAGATAAAGATTTAACTGCAGTCTTTCTCTGGCAATGAGAAGATTCTAGTGGTTATAGAAATAGTATCAAGGATCTATGGATAGATTAATATTATAAATAAGCACACATATAAATTGTTTATTTTTGTATATAAGTACATGTGTGGGTGTGTATAATTTTTCCAAAGTTATCTTACATTATTCAAATTTAAGTTACACTCGCTCTGCACTCTACCTATAAACTAGGGTCCTTAATACATCTTTTAAGATCTTTTATGACTTTGCCTCTATATACTTCTCCATCTTAATTTCTTCCCTTATTTTTCTTTGTAAAAGGAATGTAAAATTACTGTGTCCTTATGTACACAATGCTTTTCTTTTTCTTCTTAAACCTGCACTTTTTGTGCTTACCTCTTTGGTATGTGGAATTCTCTGTCTTCCTTGATTCCCCTAACCTTTAACTTTGGATTTCCGCTTATGTTTTATAAGTTATTCCCACCATCACCTCTTCCAGAATGCACTAAGCTAACCAGGGTCCTCCTGTTTTCATAGTAAATCTCTTTCAAGAGACATCTTATTCCTTTGTTAGAATCTCTACTGGATAGCAGCCTCCTTCAGGTTTTGGGGTTTTCCCTCTGTATCTTTCAAGCTTGGCACCCAGTTGAGTGAGAGAGGTATGGATGAGTCACCTTTGCTTTCTACCGGTAAAGATGAAGACCTCGTCTACCATAAGCCTAAGCAATTACTTTCCGTTTTTCATCTTTTCAGTTTTTATACTACTGTTTTAAAATGTTTAATACATATCTACATGCTTCATGTTAGAAAAGCCAATGTCTAGTTTTTATATGAAAATATTTTAGCTTCAGAAATACTACACTTGTATTTTTTTCTATTTCAGGAGACTCATCTTCCCAGTTACAGGCTCAGGAACCAGGAACTTCTGAAACTACATTAACTGTGCTGGAAGATTCTGGGTGTGATTTATCAAGTGAGCAGAGGACTGAACCTTCAGAGATATCACAGGATTTTGTGGAGAGCTGTACCCCCCCACCCTTTCCATCATTGCCTATTGGGAAGAAACGTTGTGCGACTTCGGAAAATCCTTTGTCTTCTCACATGCAATTCTTGCATCGTCTGCTTGAGCTGAAGAGCTGGACAGAATCAGGGAGTCTCAAAACAGAATTAAGCCACTTTGAAAACAACTCTTCAACGGTATCTGATTCTGTTTTTCAGTTGCTAGATGGCCTCATCACTTTTTACCGTGAACCCAAATTTCCTTATTCAAGCTTTTGGACAGAAGCTGTTGATACTTTAGCCAGACTGATCAGTGATTGTGACTTATCTAATCATATTCTTAAAAAGTGTTCCAAGAAGTTGGAGGAATTTGAGAAAACCCTACTACAGATTATTTTAAGGAACAACCATATAAATCGGGTAAGTAATAAATCTCTTCTGTTTATGAAATAATATCTGTAATTTTGGTGGCCATTCCCACTGGAGTATGCCTATTGCTGTCCTTTAGCCTTATGGTTCCGAGTATTTAGTTGGACCTTTTGCAGCTCCTACCCATTGTCAGGTCCCCACCTGTGGCCTCTGACTGCTGCAGCGTTGTTCTCTGCATGGATGCCTGGGCTTCAGGCTTGTGTCTTTTCACTTTGAATTACCTTCTCTGTTCTTCATCTACGTCCCTGGATTCTTCTCTTTTGTTTGGTCCTTCCTATGTTTACATACTATTGCTCAAAAAAAATTGCATTATTTTTTTTAAAAATCAGTAACTTTGATGGTTTTCCGGTCTATAACTTATATGAGTGATAAATTCCTCACGATGGATTTTCTATATGGCATTTTCTTTTTTCTGAAATTAACTAGCAGATGCCTGGAAGTCAAAGAATATTTTTCTTTTAGAATTTCTCAAGTAGGTGGCATGATACCCTATGGATCCTCTGCGGAAGTGCGTTAATTGAATAAATTGGCTCAGGAACACATAACATATGGCTTTGTTATAGTTTTTTCTTATTTATTTAACATTGCTTAGAAAGATTGACTCGGATTCTTTTTCACAGGTGACATTGAGGTGGCCTGAGGTTGTTTTGTTGTTGAGCTTGTGAGATGTAATGGCGTCTTTTTTGTATTACTTTCTGTTTTCCTAACTAGCTGCTCCTTTGTTTGGGAAACTCCAAATATCATTACATTTTAATCCTTTTTAAATAATTTTTTAATCCTGACCCAAGGAGGACATGTTTTCATTGCATTTAGAGAGAGAGGAGGGAGGTGGGGAGAGAGAGAGAGAGATATTGGTGTGAGAGAGAAGCATCACTTGGCTGCCTCCCGTATGTGTCCTGACCAGGGATCCAATCCGAAACCCTTTGGTTATGGGACAGTGCTCCAACCAACTGAGCTACACTGGCCAGGGCCATTTTATTCTTTTTGAATTTACTACTAAAAATATCACAGAGGAAACAGAAAGGTCTAACTGTGTTTCACTATAGGAAAAATGTTGTTGGCCTTTGTTTCTTTTGATGTATCATTGTCAAGTGTTTGTCCTCAGGGCCATTATCTAATGCTCAAGGTTGGTGCGCAATGTCACCTTTACTTGAATTTTCAAATCCCTGACAAAATTTGAACTAATAACCTAATTTGTTGCACATACATCTGTTCTTCCCTTATCTCTTAAGGTATGGTTTGATCAGTATTACAGAAAACTTTATGATTAACCTTTTGGCATTTGTGAAAAACACTGAATTTTCTGTCTGGGAAACTGAATGTTTCTTTTTCTACCTGATGTGGTCAATTAGATTTCCATAGTACTATTTGATATATGTTGTCTATTTCTTAACCATCAATAACTATGTCAGATATTTAACATTCCTTAATTTCTTTTTGCTTCCTTCTTTTAAAACTATTTTAAACAGGTTCTGTGTGACTTGGAACCTTTCATACACTCACATTTATTTGGCTTATCAGTTATCAGATGACGCAGATATGTTTTCAGCCTAGTCTTTTACTTAAGGATTGGACTACACAAGAGTAGCCTTGGGAATTGTATGGAAGTACAGGAGTGTATTAGAAGAAGCATCTGATGGTACGGAGGGGTCTGAAGTGCAGGTCAGTAACATTTGTCATGGTGCAAGTATTGTTGAATGGTTGGTCAGCAGTGGGAGAATAAGTAAATGGAGGGCTTTGCTGTTTTCTTGGAGAGGTGATTTTTGCATTTAGAGAGAGAATTACAAAACAGTGCACTGGACTTTCAGTTAGGGTGAGGACTCACAAATAGGTTTTAATGCCATTCTTTCTGGATTTTTGTCCCTCTCCAGCACAAGCGTCTTAGACTAAGTCATTTAAACTTCTGTCATTTGGTCACCGTTGCCAATGACAACGTCACCATCATCTCCCAGATACGTTCATAAAGCTTCTTTATTAGGAACATTGAATAATGATCGCTCTTTATAAATGCTTTTCTGCTTTTGGCCTTTCCTTGTGTAATAAGCAAAGTTTCCAGAAATAACACATTCTGACATGAAATACAGGATAGCTCCTATTCCTGCGTTTTTATTGATTCTAGTCTTGATTGATTAAAACAAAATAGTGTAGTTTAGAAAGAGTCTGCTTCTTTGGAAAAGCCTGTTTCCATAGATTAGAAGTGTTTAATTAAATTATACCACTAAAAAACTTGAGCCCTGCTGTGGATTTCATTAACGTGAACTTATGTTTGTGCAGTGTGATAAGAAAAGGTGTGAGTGAATACTTTAATATTCTGACTGGTTTCACATATTTGTAATTCACAAATAGCCAGGCTTTAAACAAAATATAAATTTTCAACCACATGTTCTCAGTACATTTAGTTGTAAAATTATTCTGATCTCAGTATTTCTTTAATGAACAATGAGAACTTGGTATCTTTCAAAATTTTGAGGTCATCATTGTGACTATGTTATGTCTGGGCTGTAAGGATTCAGGAGATAGGAAGATTGAAATAAGGTACCCTGGAAATTGTTTTAAATACTTCTCCAGTATTAACTTTGTTGTAATTATTAGTAAGTTTAGGAAAAAAATACAGTTTTTGAATTTTCAAATTTGTATAAATCCTATTAATTTTGTGTTATTTTGGAAATTTTATTTAATAACAAATTTTTAGGAATTGTTATCTTAAATGTATGTCTATTCAGAAGTTCCCCCTTACCCACATTTTCGGTTTCCATGGTATCAGTTATCTGCATGGTATCAGTTATCTGCATGGTATCGGTTGTCTGCAGTCAACCATTGTCTAAAATATTAAGGGGAAAATTTGAGAAATAAGCAGACCCTAAATTTTAAGTGGGACACTGTTCTGAGTGGTGTGATGAAATCTCACCCCATCAGGACCTGAATCATTGCTTTGTCCAGCGTATTCGCGCTGAATAGCCTGCCTGCCTGTTGGTCACTTAGCAGCCATCTGGGTTATGGGATCCACTGTCCCGGGAATGCGGTGTTTGTGTCCAGGTACTCCTTACAGTGGCCTGACACACCATCGGTATGTGCCTGCGTCATTGTCCTCGCTTCATCTCATCACCTAGGTGTTGCATCATCTCCCATCATCACAGAAGGAAGGGTGAGTGCAGCACAGTGAGAGAGAGAGGGAGACCACATTTACATAATGTTCATTACAGCATGTTGTTATAATCGTTCTGTTTTGTTATTGTTGTTAGCCTTTTACTGTGCTTGATTTATAAATTAAACTTTATTTTGTGTGTATAGGAAGAAACATAGTATGTAGAGAGTTCAGTACCATTCAGGGTTTCAGGCATTCTGGGGACTTGGACAAATTCCGTGTGGAAGGGGGAGGGCATCTGTATTATATTTTTAGGATAACCATTCGGTGGACTAGAATGTATAATGCACAACGACATATTTGACAGATGTAGAAGATATCCTGAAACAAGATAGCTCGCAAAGGTCTACACTAGGCCTACCATAGGGTACCTGGGGAGCAGCTGTCCTCTGCTGGCAGGCTCAGTGTAGTACCTGCTTCACCTGCCCAGGTACTTGCCTTGGACCAGAAGTGTTTAACTTTGAGGTATCTGATTGATTGACTGCTTGACCTTTCCTATAATTCCACACCCCAGAACATGTTGATTTCTGTGACTAGAAAAGGCATAAACTACCCCTAGCATTGTACTGCCACCTATTTCTTTTTCTTTTGTTTCTTAATCCTCCCCTGAGAACATTTTTTCATTGCTTTTAAAGAGGAAGTGGGGAAAAAAAGAAAGGGAGAGAAACATCGGCATGAAAGAGAAACATTGATCAGTTGCCTCTGGCACACACACCAGCTGGGAACCAAACCCACAACCCAGGCATGTGCCCTGACTGGGAATCAAACCCGCAGTTTTTCAGTTTACTGGATGATGTTCTAACCAAGTGAGCCACACCGGCCAGGGCCTGTCACCTATCTCTTTACAGGCCAGGATACTATCATAGAAGTTTAACACCAGAATGCTTATGATTCTATTTAGATTTTGTGACAATATCTTTTTTAATTATCTTTTTTTATTATATTTTATTGATTATGCTATTACAGTTGTCCCATTTTCCCCCCATCATTCCCCTCCACCCTGCACATCCCCTCCCACCCACATTCCCCCCTGTAGTTCATGTCCATGTGTCCTAAGTTCTTTAGCTTCTACTTTTCCCACACCATTCTTGCCCTCCCCCTGTCTATTTTCTACCTACCATCTATGCTACTTGTTCTATGTACCTTGTCCCCCTCTCTCCTCTTCCCACTCCCCTATTGCTAACCCTCCATGTGATCTCCATTTCTGTGTTTCTGCTTCTGTTGTAGTGGTTTGCTTAGTTGGCTTTTGTTTTAGGTCTGGTTGTTAATACCTGTGAGTTTGC